>BQNB010002825.1:17387-39535 GCA_026074375.1 Tanacetum coccineum
ATGACAATCTGGCTGATCCTTTTATGAAGGCTTTACCTAAAGGAAAGTTTACTTAACATGCTAAGAGAATGGGACTTCGTTTAGCTAGTAGTTTCATGTAGATATGTGTTTAGTATTTGGATAAGGGATGTTTAAACAATTTATTTTATGATAATGATACTTTGTATTTTGTTATTTTTATCTTAAATTGTGTCCTACATTTGCATGTTTAAATCCATGAATAATAATATTTATTATTCTAAATTAATCTGTTGTCGATTAACAATATGAGAATATTGTTAAATTAAAACAATTCTGAGTGATTGGTGATATTGTAGATATTAAGGATGTGTCCACCAAACTTACATGATATTCATAAGATAAATATTGGATTTCCCCAACACAAGAATATTACTTTAGGGATCGTCGTCATTAAGTAAATCTTGTAACTGATTTTATTTACAAAATCTTTAGACTTGAGATGCAAGTAGGTCTTACATATGTGGATAATCTTTCTTGATCTAGTCTAAGTTGTCTTAAAAATGGATAACTAATAAGGGCTATTTCAAAAGTGATTTTGAAACATGATGACTTGACACTTGTAGTCAATATAGAATTTTTTCCTTTAATAGTTGAAGAATGATGCCACTGGGCTCCTCGTAGAATTAATCAGATGTATGTATAGCTGTACCCAAAAACTCATGTAGATATGTCTCATTGATTTTTGGTAATCTTGATTAGTTACATATACGAGACACAGAATCGTTAAATAATGGAATGACATTGATCCGTATCCATTTTTAACACGGTATCGGAAACAAAGGGATTGTAAATTCATAAATCATTTGTCTGTGTCTTAATAAAACAACACTCGGATATTTCTGGGAGCATTGGCGTGTTGCTAGACGCTTACCAATGTTATTATATAATTTATACATGTCCAAGTGGGAGCTGTTGGATTATGAACAAATATAAATTATATATGTCCGGAATTTATTTGAGCCTAAGGGAACACACACGTTAATATGTAGAATAACATTTTAATATATTAATGTAATATATTAATTAGTGTTTAACAAACGATCGTTAAAAGTTTAACAAGAATAAATATTAGTTGTTAATAGTTAAAGGACTAATATGCAAAACCTGGAAAAAGAAAAGTTTGGTTTTTCCCACTCTTTCCTTATAGTCGGTCGAACCACCTCCTCATGAGGAGGTGGGGGACTTTGCTTGCAATCCAAGTTGAGAGGAGTATATAAGGAGGTCTTAGGGTCCTTGAGAGCTCAGAACTTAAATCCAAAAATCCCTAAATCTCTCCCTTGTGCTCCTTGTGATCGACCAAACCTTACAACCCTCTGAGGGTTTCGGTTTTTGTTCTCGGGTGACGTGCGATTGAACAAAACAACCCTTAGGGTTTCGAAGAAGAGATCGTTTGGTTAAACACTGCTAGACTAGCATACACGTTGTTATGCTAAGAACGTATTGTGTATGTAAACTTAGAGGGATTATTCTTTTGATCCTTGGTGGTATTATGTGGTGTTATACACACGCGTATATTGAAGATGGTGTAACGTTTATTGCTAAAAGCAATGTAACGTTTCTTGCTAAAAGGTACACATCTTTAATCCCTTGTTAATTATAAGTTCTATACGTGTTTGATCTTTCCGCTGCGTACTTGTGATATGTTTAATTGGTTAAATAGATGTAAAATCCCAACGGTTATAACCCAAAAAAATAACCTGTTACCAAAGTTCATCAAAAAAAACCCATATAGGTCCATACGACAACAAAGTGCAAAAATAAGTCATCAAAAAGAAGTAAGGTAACAAGTTTTGTTATTAACAAAAAAAGATTGACACGTTTGAAGAAAATGAACACGACCAACATAAGCAGTCGAATAAGTCAAGTATAAGCTCAAACCACAAAGTCACCCAACCCACCCTATGGCTCATGATACCAATTGTAGGTTTCTATAATACTTCACACATATAATATCTTAGAGAGAGAAAGCTAGAGAAAGAATTGATGGAGAGCTCATAGAAAAACACACATATACTATGTGAGAAAATGAACTAAGCAACACCCTCTCCATGTGTGGAGAGGGCTTTTATACAAAGGATAAACCAGGCTTTCCATAGGCTTGCCATGGGCTTTCTATGCTTTGGCCCGGTTAGCTTACTAAATAATACTTTGTGGACTACGAGCTAAAAATGTAAAATACGTGGAGTGACCGATCCTCTTTTGGATTCCTAACACAAACTCACAAAGAAAAGATAGACTACAAGAAAGCTAATGACAAAGAATTAAAATCTCACTTGAAAGGATTCAAGCGAGTAGACCTAAGCTAAATAAAATTCGGAACCTATACTATTCTCCGACAGCGGCGCCAAAAACTTTGATGAGGTGGAAAAACTTCACTAAATTTTACAACTCCCTAGACTGTATACCAACCCGTCGTAGTGTAGTATAGGCAAGACACGGGAGTTGTTATCATTCTCTAGGGGAATAGTGTGTGAAGGTCCGAACTAGATGTAACTAAGGTCTATAGGTTAAAAGAAGAATATTTTTGTATTTTTATATTTTATGAAAGCAAATTAAATATCGGGTTTGAAGGGAGTTTGTTTTAACTAATTATCTAATAACTAAACTAATCTAATATGGAGAATTCGTATGATAAAAGAGAAGTGTTTACTTAATCATGCATGATCCTTAGTATGCTTCTCCTAACTCTACTGCCTTGTCACACTTGAGATGTATGTGTAAGTATTTCCGAGAAGCATGACGAATTACATGAAAACGCCGTCTACGTGATACCTTGCTAGGGAAACACACAAGTAAGATAGTATGAAGACTGCTACAAGGCCCCTAGGGAGATAGACGTGCATTAAAATACTTAAAGAGGATCATCCATAGATGGGTAAGGTAGTATGAAGACTATTAGCGATGGAATCCTTTCTACACAATCATGCCGCTCTAGATCTTTGATACACTTAAGTAACTAGGGTTCTAGAATCTAAACATGCACACATATAAATCAAGAAGCAATATTATTAGGATCTACATACCAATTCACATGCAATCATAAGCAAACACTAATGAGATCTAGCCTAGCATGTTAAAGATAAGCAAAGCATAATAATCAATCAAATAATAAGACATATTGAAAGATTAAAGGATAAAAGAACTTTACTATATTGAAACAAGCGATTAGGGAAGGTACAAAAGGGTTGGGAAACCCTAAAATACTCCTAAAGTCAGCTACAAATCATTCCCTACCAAACTCCACTCCTAATATGCTATATAAAATCCAAAAACCGAGTTTGTATTTATAAGAAAAGAATCCGCGACGGCATCTAAATCCTGACATCGTCGCACCGCGAATCTTCTTAGGGTTTCTTTATGATGGCTACAGTCTAGACGACATCACAAACTCTCTGACGTGGTCTCCACCTTCTGAGAGTAATTCTTCAAGCCGTCTTTTGTGTAAAGTTGTACTCTTGTCCCGTTTCTTCTAAAATAGAGCCTATGTCACGTGTATTTCTTCCAAATGTCTTCCAAGTGCTAAAAATGCAAAAAGAAATGAGTAAGCACATATTTTAAGCATTTTTGCATGATTATAGGGGTTAAATGACCCTGAAAAAGTGTATAAAATTACGCCTCATAAAAAGAAAGTGGGTACCAAAACCTTGAGTTACATTGTTTATTCTAGGTACAGCGTAAGCATGATTCTCTAAAAGATCATCGTATTATGTATCATGGCTACATGAATTACAACAGTAAACATAAAAGACAACTACTTTCATATTCCATGAATCAAGATAAGTATATCACATCTAAAAGCAAGGTCGCCAATCTAGGTAATATCCTTCCTACTCTCGAACATAAATTCTATCTTACATCTATGATAGATAACTCAACTCTTTGGCATAGAAGACTAGGAGATGCTAACATGCGATTAATTCAAACATAGCCTCAAAAGAACTAGTAAGAAAACTACCAAAATAAAATTTCGATAATCATTTTTGTAATGCATGTAAAATAGGTAAACAAGTCTACGTAAGTCATAAGCTTATAAACATGATTTCAACCACTAGAATTTTTTAGAACTCTTACATATGGATTTGTTTGGTCCTTCATCTAATCAAAGCTATGGGGGAAATTTTTATACTTTGGTAATAGTAATCGATTACTCTAGATATATATGGACACTATTTCTAAAAGATAAAAATGAAGCTTTTGATAAATTTAAGGGTTTAGGTAAAAATCTACAAAACCTACTTGGCCATTTGATTGTTTCAATCCAAACGGATCATGGCAGAGAATTTGACAATGAAGTCCGATTTGGAGTCTTTTGTGATAAACATGGAATCTCTCATAATTTCTCAGCACCTCGCACTCCTCAATCTAATGGGGTTGTTGAAAGGAAAAATCAAACCTTACAAGAAATGAGTCGTACAATGTTAAATGAACAATTCATCCCACAATAATTTTGGTGTCATGCCGTAGAAACCGTCGCATATATATACTAAATAGGGTTTTGATTAGTAAAATTATTAATAAGATACCATATGAGATACTTAGGGGTAGAAAGCCTTCATTATAATACTTTATAGTTTTTGGATGCAAGTGCATTATCTCCAAATCATTAGAAAACCCTACTTCAAACGACTCAATTTCTTGTAACGGAATCTTTTTAGCATACTTAAAAACATCTAAGGCATACATAGTTCTAAAATAAGAGACCTTAAAAGTTGAAGAAACAATTAACGTCACATTTGATGAAAGCCTACCCAAATCTAGGACATCACCTTTGCTAGATGATGACATGATTGAAGAACAAGCCTTTCAAAATCATGATAGAACCCAAAATCCAATTGGTGAATTAGATGAAGTCATACCTAGGGTAGAAAACATTATAGAAATTAGAGACCATCCCATAGATCAAGTAATAAGAGAATTAGATGAAAGAACCCTTAGGTCACATACCCAAGATAGAAGTAATTTCTTTGCATTTGTTTCAAGCATAGAACCTAAGAATATCAAAGAAGCCATCAAGGATGAAAGCTGGACAATGGCTATGCAAGAGGAACTTGATCAATTCGTATCTAACGATGTTTAGGATCTTGTTCCTTTTCTCGAAGGTCATATCATTATAGGAACCAAATGGGTATTAAGAAATAAGCTAGATGAAAATGGTATAGTATGTAGGAATAAAGCTAGATTAGTAGCACAAGGGTATAATCAACAAGAAGGTATTGATTACGACAAAACCTACGCCCCCGTTGCTAGATTAGAGTCAATTAGAATCTTGCTTGCATACGTATGTTGTTACATGTTTAAACTATTTCAAATGGATGTAAAAAGTGCTTTTCTAAATGGAGTCATTGACGAGGAAGTGTATGTCGCGCAACCTCCTAGTTTTATTGATTCTCAAAAACCTAATCATGTTTATAAGCTTAAGAAGGCTTTGTATGGACTTAAACAAGCTCCTAAAGCTTGGAACGATAGATTACAATCCTTCCTCATAGATAATGGTTATAAAATGAGAATAGTAGACAACACCCTATTTACGAAAATAAAAGACTCACATCTTATTATCATTCAAATTTATGTCGATGATATTATCTTTGGGTCCACTTGCCAATCGCTTTGCGATGAATTTGCTAAACTAATGCATGATAAATTTGAAATAAGCATGATGGGTGAACTTAGATTCTTTTTAGGATTACAAATTAAGCAAATGAACGATGGAATCTTCTTCAATCAATCAAAATACATTGGAGAGATGTTAAAGAAATTTGGTATGGAAAATTATAAAGTCACCAAAACCCCAATGTCTAGGAAAAGAGTCCTTACTTTAGATAAAGATAATGAATCAATTGATAGCACTAAATATAGAGGAATGATAGGTAGTTTGCTTTATCTCACCACTAGTAGTCCGGATATAATGTTTATTGTTTGTCTTTGTGCTAGATTTTTGGAAAATCCTAAGGTATCTCATTTAGAAGTGGTTAAAAGAATATTTAGATACATTAAGGAAACACAACACCTAGGTCTTTGGTATCCTAAGGACACGGGGGTAAATGTATTGGTTTATGCCAATTGGGATCATGTGGGTGATGTAATTTATAGGAAAATCACAAGTAGTATTTGCATATTTGTAGGATCTTGTTTAACATCTTGGTTTTCAAAGAAGCAAACATCACTTGCTAACTTCATAACTGAATCCGATTATGTGGCGGCCGGAAGGGCTTGTCAAGAAGCATTATGGATGAAGCAAGCGTTTGTGGACTATAACATCACGTTAAACGAGGTCCCAATACTATGTGATGATAAATGTGCTATTAATTTAACATCAAGTCCCATTGATTACCCTCGAACAAAACACATAGAAATACGGCACCACTTTTTAAAAGACAATGTAGCCAAAAAGCACATCACTATAGATAAAATCCCATTAGGAGAAAATGTTGCTAATATTTTAACCAAACCATTAGAAAGGGACCAATTTAATTACCTTAGACTAGGATTGGGTTTGAGATAAAAGATGAAGAAGAGGAGGAAGAAAAAGGAAAAGAACAAGATGTGATAGAAGAGTGTACCTTAAACAATTAGACTAATATTGCACACACATTTAAAAGGTACCTTGTACTTGGGCTTGTATATCCATGCAAGCCTTTGGGTATTAACCACTAGATAAACAAAACATCCTTTTTGATGTGTTTCAAAAACTTTAAATTTATAATGACTAAAAATACCAATTTTAATATAGAGAAACACACGGGTAAAAGTATAACCCAAGTATGTAGTATAATATTTTTTAGGTAAGACCCGGTCGTCCACAAGGATTTGAGTAGTGTTCAAGTAACCAGAAAGAAAATAGACTTTAACAATTTTGAAAATAACTTTTGTTTTACTAGTGATAATAAAAATGACTACTCAGAGAGTTGAAAATAATTCATAAGTGTTGGAAATAATTAAGACCTCGAAGATGGAACTTTTAATTTATAAAAAGGATTTCTCGTCAGAAAACATTTTCACAAATTAACTTGATTAACTCAAGACTTATATTTAGTTAACTAGATCAAATGTGTCACTCAAATAATCCAGTTATTTCTTGTTCATTATTTGTGTCACGCCTTATTTGACTGTGGCTTTTTGTTCTTTGATGTGGTGGGTTGCTGTTTAGTTAGGTGTTTGAGTGACATGTCGGGTTTGTACTGTGTCTTTGCGGGTTATCATCGCTAGTTGTGGTGGGGTTAGGGGACAGGGGAGTCCATGGTCCGAGTGGTGGTGTGTTGAGGTTGGGTGTTGACTTCTTCAAGTATTGTCGTTGTGTGTTGTGGGGGGGTTAAGTTTGCGGGGGGGGGGGGGGGGGGGGGGTGTTTTTTTGAGGGGGGGGATGGGGGGGGTGGGGGGGCGGGTGGGGGGGGGGGGGAGGGGGGGGGGCGGGTTGGGGCGGGGGGGGGGTGGGTGGGGGGGTGGGGGGTGGGGGAGGGGGTGTGCGGGGGGGGGGGGGTGGGGGGGGGGGGGGGGGGTGGGGGTGGCGGGGTTCGGCGAAGCGGGGGGTTGGGGGGGGGGGGGGTGGGGGCCGTAGGGGGCGGGGTGGTCGGGGAGGGGGGCGGTGGGAGGGAGGGGGGGGGGGGTGGGGGGGGGAGGGGGGAGGGGGGGGGGTGGGGGGTTTGAGGGGTGGGGGGGGGGAAGGCCGTCGGGGGCAGGGGGAGGGGGTGGGGGTCGGGGGGAGGGTGGGTGGGGGGAGAGGGTGGTGAGGGCGGGTGGGGGGGGGTGCGAAGGGGGGAAGGCGGGGGGGGTAAGGGGGGGGGTGGCGGGGGGGGGGGGGGGTTTCGGGGGGGGGGGGGGGGGGAGTGGGGGGGGGGGGGGGGGGGGGGGGGGGGGGGGGGTGGGGCGCGGTGGGAGGGGGGGGGGGGGTGGGGGGGGGGTGGGGGGGGCGGATGGGGGGGTTGGGGGGGGGGGGGGGTCGGGTAGGGGGGGGGGTGGCGGGGTGGGTGGGTGTGTGGGGGGGGGGTTGGGGGGGAGGGGGTGGGGGGGGGGGGGGGACGGGGGTGGGGGGGCGGGGGGGGGGTGGGGGGGGGGGGTGGGGGGGGGGGGGGGGGTGTGGTGGGGGGGGGTGGGGGGGTGGGGGGGGGCGGGGGGTTGGGGGGGGGAAGGGGAGGGGACTATAGGGGGGCGGGGGGGGAGTCGGTGGGGGGGGTGGGGGGGGGGGGGGGGGGGGGGGGGGGGGGGGGGGGGGGGCGGGGGGTGGGGGGGGGGGGGGGGGGGGGGGGTGGGGGTGGGGGTTGGGGGGGGGTTGGCTTGGGCGGGGGGGGGGGGGGGGGGGGGGGGGGTGGGGGGGGGAGGAGGGGAGGGAGGGGGGGGGGGGTGGGGGGGGGGGGGGGGGGTGGGGGGGGGGGGCTGGGAGGGGGGTAGGGGGGGGCCGGTGGGGGGGGGGTGGCGGGGGGGGGGAGGGGCGGTGGGGGGGGGGGGGGTGGGGGGGGGGGATGGGCGGGGCGGGAGGTGGTGGGGAGGGGGGGGGGGGGGGAGGGGGGGGGGGGGGGGGAAGAGTCGGGGGGGGTACGCGGGGATAGGGCGGCGGGGGGGGGTCAGGGGCCGCGGTGGGGGGGGGGGGGAGGGGGGGGGGGGGGGTGACGAGGGTTGGGGGGTGGGGGGGGGGGCGTGAGGGGGTTTGGGGGCGGGAGGGGGGGTGGGGAGGGGGAGAGTGGGAGGGGGTGGGGGGGTAGGGGGGGCGTGAGGACAGGGGGGGGTGTGGTGGAGGGGTGGGCGGATGGGGAGAGGGAGGGTAGGGGGGGGGGAGCGCGGGTGGAGCTGGGGAGCGGGGGGGGGGGAGGTGCGTGGGTCGGGGGGGGGGGGGAGGGGGGGGGGGGGGGAAGGTGGAGGGGGGGGGCGTGGGGGGGTGGGGAGGGGAGGGGGAGGGGAGGGGTGGGGGGGTGCAGAGAGGGGGGGGGGGGGGGGTGGTAGGGGGGGTGGGGAGAGGGGGGGGTGGGGGAGTGGGTGCGGGGGGTGGGGGGGGGTGCCGAGGGACGGGGCGGGAGGGGTGGATGGGAGGGGAGGGGGTTGGGAGGGGGGGGGGGTGGGGGTGGGTTGGGGGGGGGGGGGGGGGTGGGGGGTCGGGGTTGGCGGTTCGGGGGAGGGCAGGGGTTGGGGGGATGTGGGGGGGGCAGGGGGGGGAGGCGGGGGAGGGGGGGGGGGTGGGGAGGGGGGGGGATGGGGGTGGGGGGCTGAATGGTGGGGCCGGGTGGAGGGATGGGGTTGGGGAGAGAAGGGGGGGGTTGTTGGGTGGGGGGGTTGGGGTGGGGGGGGGTGGGGGGAGGGGTGTGGGGGGTTGGGGGGACTGGGCTGGAGTGGAGGGGGATGGGGAGTGTGGCGGGGTGAGGGGGGTGGGGGGGGGGACAGGGGAGGGACGGGGGTGGGTAGGTGTTAGGGGGTGGGGGGGGGGGGGTGGGGGGGAGGGGTGGCAGGTGGGGAGGGGAGGTGGCGGTCGCGGGTGGGATCGGGGGGGGGAAGGTGAGGGGTGCTGGGGGGGGGGGGGAGGGATGCGGGGTGGGGGGGGGGCGGGGAGGGGTGGGGCAAGGCGGGGGGGGGGGGGGGGGGGGTTTGGGGTGAAGTCTGTTGTGTGTTGGGGGGGGGGGAGGGCGGGGGCGGGGGGGGTGGTGGGGGCGTAGGGGGGGGGGGGTGGGCGCGCGGCTAGGAGGGGGGGGGAGGGTGGGGAGGAGGGAGGGACGCTGGGGGGGGGATGGGGGGGAGCGAGGGGGGGGGAGGCGGGGGGTGGGGGGGGCGGGGGAGGGGGGGGGGGGTTTGGGCGGATCGGGGGGGGGGGGGGGTGTGTGGGGGGGGTGGTGTGGGGGGATGGGGGGTGGGGTGGGGGGGGAGTGGATGTGGGGGGGTCGGATGGGGTGGGGGGTGGGGTGGGACATGGGGGGGGGGGGGCGTCGGTGAGGGGGGGGGCGGTGGAGCGGCGGGGTTGGCCGGCAGGATGGGTGGGGCAGGGAGCGAGGGGACGAGTGGGGTGGGGGGGGGGCGGGGGGGGGGTCGTGGGAGGTATGGTGGTTGGGCGGGGGGCGGTCGGGGCGAGGGGGGGGGGGTGGGCGGAGGGGGTGAGGGTTGGGGGGAGGCGGCGGTGGGGGGGCGGGGAGAGGGGGGGGGGCGTGGGGGGCGCGTCTGGGGACGGGGGTAGGGGGGGGGGGGGGTCGAGTGGGGGGGGGGGGGGGGGCGGGGGTGGGGGAGGGGGGGAGGGGGGGAGGGGGGAAGGGTGAGTGGGGGGGGGGAGGTTGAGGTGGTGAGGGGGAGGGTGGGGTAGGGGGGGGGTTGGCGAATTGGGGCAAGGGCGAGGGGTTGCGGTGGCGGGTTGGGGTGGGAGGGGGGGGGTGGGGGGGGTGAAGATGGGGGTGGTCAGGGGGGGGGGTTGGGGGGTGGGGAGGGATTCGGGGAGCCGGGGTGCGGGGGGGGGGGCGGTGTGGGGGGGGCGCGGGGGGATGTGGGGATTGGGGGGGGTGGGGCGGGCTGCCCAGGTGGGGTTGGTGGGGGGTTGGGGGCGGAGGGTGGGAGGTGGGGGGGGGGGGGGTGGTGGGGGGGGTGTGGGGTGGGGTGGGGGGGGCGGTAGGCGGGGCTGGGGTGGGGGGGACGGGAGGCGGGGGTAGGGGGTGAGGGCGACGGGGGGGGGTTTGGGAGG
Organism: Tanacetum coccineum; assembly: GCA_026074375.1. NCBI lineage: Eukaryota > Viridiplantae > Streptophyta > Magnoliopsida > Asterales > Asteraceae > Tanacetum > Tanacetum coccineum. The sequence goes on from BQNB010002825.1 coordinate 28,054, forward strand.
GGGGGGAGTGGGTGTGGGTGGCGGGGGGTGGGGGGGGTGGGGGTGGATGGTGGGGGGTGGGGGGGGGGTGGGGGGGGGGGGGGCAGGGGTTTTGGGGGGCTGGGGGGGGAGGCGCGGGGGGGTGGGGGGGAGGGGGGGGGGAGGGGGGGGGGCGGTGGGGGGAGGGGAGGGTAGGGTGGAGTGGGGGTGCGGGGTGGGGCGGGGGGGGGGTTGTGGCGGGTGGGGTAGGAGGGAGCGGGGGGTGGGGAGGTTGGGGGGGTGTGGGGGAGGGGGTGGGGGGGGGGTTGGGATGGGAGGGGAGGGGGGGGGGAGGGGGGAGAGGGGGGGGCGGGGGTGGTTGATGTATTGGGGGGGGGGCGGGGAGGTGCGAGTGGTGGGGGCGCGGTGGAGGGTGTGGGGGGTGGCGGGCGCGGGGGGTATCGGGGGTGGGCCCCCCAGGGGAGGAGGGGGCGGCTGTGCGGCGCGGCGGGAGTTTGTGGGGGGGGGTGGGGAGTCGGGGAGGGGGGGGGGGGAGGCGGGGCGAGGGGTGGGGGGGAGTAGAGGGGGGGGAGGGGAGGTGGGGGGGGGGGTGGGGGAGGTGGGTGGGGGGGTGGCGAGGGGGGGAGGGAGGCGGGGGGGGAAGGTTGGGGGGGGGGGGGGTTGGGGGCGCGGGGAGGAAGGGACGGGTTGGGTGTGGTGGTTTAGGTAACCGTTTGGGCCGGGGGGGGGACAAGGGGGGGGGGGGGGTGTTGGGTGGGGTTGGTGTGGTTAGAGGGGTGGGGGAAGGGGAGTGGGGGTGGGGTGGTGGAGAGTGGAGCGTGGGTGGTGGGAGGGTGGGGGGGTTCTGTGGGGGGGTTAGGAGTGGTGGTAAGGGGAAGGTGGGGGGGGGGTGGGAGGTCGGGGCAGGGGTGGGGGGGAGGTGGGGGGGGGTGGGAGCGTGAGGGGGGAGGGGGGGGTAGGGCGGGGGTGGGGGGGGGGGGGTGGGAGGGGGGGGGTGAGATGGGGGGAGGGGGGGGTGGGGGGGTTGGGAGGGGGGGTGTGGTGGGTGGGGGAGAGGCGGGGGAGTGGCGGGGGGTCGTGAGGGGGGGTGAGGGAGGGGCGTCGTGGAGGGGGGCGGGGGGTGTGGTGTGGTTTTTGATTATTTTTTACTTTGTTTTTTTTTATGTTTTGCTTGTTATTGTATCTTTTTTATGTTTTATGTTATGCGTTTTTTGGGGTTTTTTGACTTGGTGGTTGGTCTCTGGTTTGTTGTGGGGCTAGGGCGCGCGCGCAGAGGCGGGGTGGTTGGGGTGGAGGGGCTATTTTAGTTTTTTTTTTTTGTTTTTTTATTTTATTGTATCTTTTTTTTTTTTTTTTTTTTTTTATTTTTTATTGTTTTTGCTTTTTTTTTTTTTTTTATTTTTTTATTTTTTTTTTATTTATTTTTTATGTTATTTTTGTTTTTATTTTTTTTTTTTTTTTTTTATTTTTTATCTTTTTTTTTTTCTCTTGTTTGTTTTTTCCTGTTTTTGTTTATATTTGTTTTTTATTTTTTTTTTTTTTTTTTATTGTCCATAAACAGCACTTGTTTTTTTGTGTTTTTTTGACTACTTTTTTTTTCTTGTTTTATTTTTTTTTTTTGTTTTTTTTTTATTTTTTTGTTTTTTTTGTGTTTTTAGTTGTTTTTTTATTTCTTTCTGTAGTTTTTTTTTTTTTTTTAATTTCTTTTTTTTTTTTTTGTTAGGTTTTTGTATTTTTCTAATGTTTATTTTTTTTATTTTTTTATTGTTTAATTTTTGTTCTTTTTTTTTTATTATCTGTTTTTGTTGTTTTTTTTCTATTCTTTTTTTTTTTGGTTTTTTATTTGTTCTTTTTTTCTCTTTGTTTTTATTTTTTTTTATCTCTATCTTTTTATTTTTTATCTTTATTTTTTTTTTTTTATTTTTTTGTTTTTTTTTTTTCTTATTTTGTGATAGTTTGTTTTTGTTTTTTATTTTATTTTTGTTTTTATGTTTTCTTATTTTGTTTCTTTTTTTTTTTTTTTATTTATTTTTTATTTTATTTTTTTTTTTTTTGTTTATTATTTTTTGCTTTCTTTTTTTTTTTGTTTTTTTTTTTTTGTTTTGTTTTTTTTTTTTTTGTTTTTTTTTTGTTTTTTTTTGTTTTATTTGTTTTGTTGAATTTTGTAGTGTCTTAGAGTGTGTCCAAAGTAATTTTGGGTTTAAAATGGTGTTCTTTGCAACTGTTTTTGTTGCTTAATGTGGCTTTCTCAGCTTATTGTTTGATCTAACGAATATGTTTTTTTACGTCCGAGCCTTCTACATTGTATTCACGTATAACTAATTTCTATGCCTGATACGCGATTCAATACAGTGCCTATGAAGACCATTTAGCCCTCACGCGACCGCCAAGCCAATCACTAACCCCCCTACCACTGTACGCCCAACCTAGTCTACTATTGCGCTTTTATTTCTACTAAGCTTTTCGATAACAGTCATCCTCCTTTTCCCTTCTATCATCTTCGCATTGTCCTCCCCTTATTACTACCTTTTCTTGAATATTAGAGATCCCTCCCCTGTTTTTTTCACCTTTTTTTTCTTTTTTTTGTGTTGGTTTATTATTTTTTTTTTTTTTTTTTTTCTTTTTTTTTTTTTTTTTTTTTTTTTTAAAGAGTAATGTTTTCTCTTTTTATTATTTCTTTTTTTTTTTTTTTTTATTTTTTTTAAACGATATTTTTTGTTTTTAAATTTTTTTTTTTTTTTATTTTTTTATTTTATATTTTTTTTCTTTGTTTTTTTATTTAGTACTAGTAGCGCGCTTCTTTGACTCTAGTGTAAGGATGTCTGATATCTCATATCATCGAAATTGTAAGTGACATCGACTCTCCTGTATACTCCAGCATAATTCCAATCCTCCCCTCCTCCGCCTGTCAACATGACCTGCCTTGAACCCTATATATCTCCCTATAAAATACTAACGCGAAGCACCCAGCATACATATTCCTGCTTCACACTGTCGGACCCACCACTTTTTCCCATCTCCCATGCATCGCGTCTTGTTCGTCGCTACCTCTCTCTTTTTTTTTGTTTTTAATTTTTTGTTTTTTGTTTTTTAGGCTAAACAACAAATTAATACATCTTTTTTTTTTGTTGATTTTCTTTACTTTTTTATATGTTTTTTTTTTTTTCTTTTTTATTTTATTTTTTTTTTTTTTTTTATTTTTTTTATTTTTTAGATTATTCTTTTTTTGTTTTTTTATTTTTTTTTCTTCTCTTTTTCTTATTTTCGTTGTTCTTAATCATTGGTTCGAGTTATTTTTTTTTTTTCTTTTCTGATTGATTGTTCTGTTTGTATATTTATGTCTTATCTTTTGTATTTTTTTTTGATGGTTTTTAGATCTTATGGTGTTTTATTGCCCTATGCTTTATAATTACATGACACTATTTTTATATTTAAACGCGCGCTATCACTGCTACAGTTTAGAGATTTTTATTTTTATTTGTTTATGGATATTATTAGATTTTCCGTTTATCGCGTATAGATTTTCATTTCTATTGGCCTAATGTCCTTATCTCTCATGCCTCCTCGCTTAAACATCTCGATGTTAGTTAGGTCACCTCTTCTTATTTCCTCGCCTCTCTCCTAAGCATCTTTTTTCATGTTTAGAAGTTAAGCTCAAGAAATGTGTTCTCTGTACACTCCATACGCATTCCTCCCAGATAGTGTCATGTTGTTGATATTGTAGTGATTCATAATGATTTAAGATTAAAGTATAAAAGAACTTTACTAATAATTGCACTTTTATAATTTTTCTGTTCATACCAATATTTTACTTAACTGTAATTAACCCAATTATCCCACTTAAGTTTCTTTGTTTTTGTTTTTTTGTTTGTTGATTTATGTTTTTGTATTTTAACCCCCAATCTTCATAATACTTTCTTTTTTAATATATTCTTATGTGTTCTATAGTTCTCCCATCTTTCTAGATTATTTTACTATTTCGCGTCTGAGTCATAACTCGCAGCGCTTTAGCTTTAGTATCACGTATATTAGTGCTTTTGTGTTAGTGTAAATATCTGCGCGCTCCGCAGATAATTATAGTCGTATTGTGTGTATTTTGATTTTCTTGATATTTTTTTTTTTTTCTTTAGATCATAGTTTTATTTTATTTTTTTGATATAGTGATTTTTTTTTTTTTTTTGATTTTTTTTTATATTTTTTTTATTTTTTTTTTTTTTTATTCTTACTTTTTTTTTTTTTTTTTTTTTTATTTTTTTTTTTTTTTCCATAGTTTTATTTTTCCCTTTTTTTGTAATATTTTATTTTTTTTTATGTTCTTATTTTTTTTTTTTTATTGCTTTTTTTTTATTTATATTTTTTTTTTTCATCGGCGCCAAAAACTTTGATGTGTTTCAAAAGCTTTAAATTTATAATGACTGAAAATACCAATTTTATTATAGGGAAACACACGGGTAAAAGTATAACCCACGTATGTAGTATAATCTTTTTAGGTAAGACCAGGTCGTCCACAGGGATTTGAGTAGTGTTCAAGTAATCAGAAAGAAAATAGACTTTAACAGTTTTGAAAATAACTTTTGTTTTACCAGTGATAATAAAGATGACTACTCGGATAGTTGAAAATAATTCATAAGTGTTGGAAATGATTAAGACCTCGAAGATGGAACCTTTAACTTATAAAAAGGATTTCTCGTCAGAAAACGTTTTCACAAATTAACTTGATTAACTCAAGACTTATATTTAGTTAACTAGACCAAATGTGTCACTCAAATAATCCAGTTGCTAATATATCAAAGCTTATTTTGTTTATCAGTTTACGAAAGTGGATTTCTCGACACAGACGTTAAAGACCATAGACAAATCTTTAAAACCACATAGATCATAACGGGTCTTTCGACCTATACCGATATGATTATATAATCTAAGATTGATAAGCAAAACCGACAAGATAAGATATAATAGGGTTGCAACATAAGCTTGAGATTAAAGAGATCATGATCATACCAAACACTTATTCATTATCATAACATCACCGAGTAGTCATGAGAGATTTAGCCTCTCATGGCTAAGGAGTTCATAACATAACTTGATTTGATAAAAACTTCATTCTTTTACTAAACTAGTATGATGTTCTTCGTCGTTCTTGGTGATTTGATCTTGATTCTTCAAAGGATATGGTGTTTATGCTTAGAGAATGGTTGGAAAGTGTTTAGGACTTCATAAGGGGATAATTGTGTGTATTAGTTGAAGAATGGATGAAGGGATGAATGAAAAGGATTGAAATTTGTCCTTTATTTATAGGCTGAGTGAGGGGTGAAGTGCGGCGCACAAAGTAATTTGTGCGACGTACTTGGTGATTAAATGCAAAGAGAATTAAATGTTTATTGAAGAAGTGTGGCGCACAAAAGTATTTGTGCGGCGTACTTAAGGTATTAATGCAGTAGTATTTATGAATTCATTTATTCTTCAACGTCAGATGGGAAGTGCGGCGCACAAAATACTTTGTGCGGCAACTTGAGGAGTTAATGCTGAATTTGACTAAGTCTTTTAATTCCTTTGACTTGAGGATAAGTGTGGCGCACAATTGGTAAGTGCGGCGCACATTTGCACTTTTAAGCTTGATTCTTCATCTTTTCTTGTATTTGTGTTCCTTAGCGTATAAGTATGTGATCTTTGTTTTGTTTGACCTCGGGATATCTATAAGTGATCCTGCAAGCAGTTCAAGCTATTAAGTATCAAAAGTTTACAAGAAATGATAAAATATATACAAATAACGCCACCGAAAATATGTATAATTTGGGCGTTATCAAATCTCTCCACACTTATCTGTTGCTTGCTCTCAAGCAATCAAAGCGAGAAAATAAGATCATTTATCATGACGTGGAGAAAATTTAGATTTTACAAGTGTTTGCATATTGTTTAACTTTTCAAGCATTGACGTATGACTAAGCACCTCACATAAGGAATGTGTTTGATTTATAGAATTCACTCAGATAGGGTTTTATAGTTGTGAAGTCACTCAATTGCACATACATAATCTAGACAGCAACCATAGGCTTGTACTTGACACATAAACCTGACCGAAAGGCGGAACTTGATACTGGCAAAGGATAATAGCATATACAGATCTTCATGTGCCGAAACTTAAGCCTTTATTTCTTTGAACTACTATATATAAACTTTTTTGAGATAACTATGGCTTGGCACAAAACTTCTTCTTTTAACTTTGACTTTTTTACTTAGGTATTCCAGCAACTTAGCACTAAAGGAAGTGCTTGCAAAAACATAAACTTGCGGGATTCATAACATGTGATAGGCTTCGGTCTAGTAAATGATGATCAAGCACAAGTTCTAAAGCTACTAAATTACCGGTTTACTCATATAATTTTTAACTAATACCAATGTTCCAGAAAAGGCGACAAAACCATATATACACATCAATAATGATGGAATAGATACATATGATTGCTCATTCCTTAACTCAACAAGCTAAAGGCATCAATTATCTTGGGTACCAAAGGTGGGTATCTGAATATTCTAAAGGCTTATAATTCTCACAATTTAGTGGACTAGGTTGTGCTAGCTACAATGTCAATCCGGTTGGATTTGACTTACTAAGAGCATTTTTTAATTTTGAAAGCATATATATATATATATATATATATATATATATATATATTAAGATTTTTGTAAGTATCAGTTAGAGAATTTTGGCCGGGCAAACATGGAGGGATATGATTAATTTTTCTTATTTGGATCCCCTCCACACTTAAGTTAAACATTGCCCTCAATGTGATAACTGATAATAGATATAAAATAGGGAAAATTAAAGGAAAACAGTACTTCTCGGGGCATAGAGAAATGTATAGCTGCGAGAGAGCTATCCTTGAGCATACTTCATAATTTTCTAAATCTTTAAGCTATATTACCTGCATAAAAGTAAATATACAAGAACACACAAAAATATATATATTTGTTGTTTTTTTAGAAAATAAATAAAGGATATGAATGGAAGAATGGATGAGGGACTCCTCCACACTTAAGTAAAGCACAGGTTGCCTCCCGAGAAGCGCTTAATTTTTTAAGAGAGTCGTTAGCTGAACTCGAACTTGGTGAGTCATTCTTTAGGAAAAAAGGGAGTTACTGCTTCCCTTTGGTTATCATAATCTTCTTCTTCATGATATAGTTTGAGTCGATGGCCATTAACAACGAATGTTTTTCCATCTTTTCCATATAGTTTAACATATCCAGACGAATATTGGTGTTTCACTACATATGGTCCTAGCCAGCGTGATATGAGTTTTGGCTGTTTGAATTTGTACTTTGAGTGAAAGAACAGAACCATATTTCTGTGTTTGAATTCTTTTCTCATTTTTAGTTTTCTATCGTGCCAGACTTTGGTTCTTGATTTATATAGACGAGAGTTTTCATAGGCTTGTTGTCTAAGTTCGTCGAGTTCGTGTAACTAAAACATTCTTTTCTCACCAGCAGCGATGAGATCAAGATTGCAATTCTTCAACGCCCAGTATGTACGATATTTAATTTCAAATGGTAAATGGCAGTTTTTTCCATATATTTATTTATAGGGTGTGGTACCGGTATGTGTTTTGTAAGCAGTGCGAAAAGCCCACAGAGCGTTATCAAGTTTTCTTGACCAAATAGCAGGATCGTCTTTAACAGTCTTTTCAAGAATTCTCTTAAGGGCTATGTTTATATTTTTAACTTGACCACTAGTTTGAGGGTGATATGATGTAGAGAAACGGTGGTTAACACCATATCTTTTCATTGTATTTTCAATTATTTTATTGCAGAAGTGAGTACCTCGGTCGCTGATTAGAGCTTTAGGCATTCTGAAACAACAGAATAGTTTCTTTAAGAAAGTGATAACCACTCGGGCATCATTGGTTGGCAAAGCTTAAGCTTCGGCCCATTTAGATACGTAATCAACAGCGACAAGAATGTATTCAAACTTATGCGATTTTAGGAACGGTCCCATAAAATCAATACCCCATACATAGAAATTTTCACATACTTGAATTTTGGTTAAGGGCATCTCATCACGTTTTGATATATTTCCTGTCTTTTGGCATGCTTCACAAAGGCGAACTAGAGTATGATCTTCTTTTATGATTATAGGCTATTAAAATCCTGAATCTATGACCTTTTTAGCAGTTACATTTGGTCCATAATGTCCACCAGTAGGTCCGTGGTGACATTGATCTAAAATGGTTCAGGTTTTTGGTCCAGATATACAGAGTCTGATCATACCGTCAGAACATACTTTGAAGAGGTAGGGTGCTTCCCAAAAGTAGTGTTTGGGGTCAGAGAAGAATTTGTTCTTTTGTTGGTACGTCATTCCTTTTGGTAAAATATCAGCTAACAAGTAGTTTGCAAAGTCTGCGAATGGTTCAATTTTGGTTTTACTTTCCATAAGGGTTTCTCCAGGAAAGTTATCATCCACTTCACTGTCATTACTTATTTCTTCATTTTCAATTCGGGACAAATAGTCGACAGCGACATTTTCTATACCTTTTCTATCCTTGATTACTTTGTCAAATTCTTGTAAGAGTAGTATCCAACGAATAAGGCGTGGTTTTGCGACTTGTTTTTTAAACAAATGTTTAAGAGCTGAGTGATCAGTGTGAACAATAGTTTTTGATAGAATAAGATAGGATCTAAATTTTTCGAATGCAAAAACTACAGCCATAAGTTCTTTTACGGTTACGGTGTATTTTTGTTGAGCTGGACTAAGAGTTTTGCTTGCGAAATAGATTGGGTGAAAGTTTTTACCATCTTTTTGACCTAAGACAACCCTAACTGCGAAATCACTTGCATCACACATAAGTTCAAATGGAAGATTCCAGTTTGGGCTTACGATCACAGGAGCACATGTGAGTTTCTCTTTTAATAATTCGAATGCTTTTTGACATTCATCTTTGAATTCAAATGAAGCATCTTTTTCAAGCAGCTTAGTTGGAGGTCGGGCAATTTTTGAGAAATCTTTAATGAAACGTCGATAAAAACCATCATGTCCAAGAAAGCTTCTAATACCTTTGATATTAGTATGGGGTGGAAGTTTTGAGATTGCGTCGATTTTCGCTTTGTCGACTTCAAGTCTTGCGCCAGACACCTTGTGTCCAAGCATAAATCCTTCTTTGACCATGAAGTGACATTTTTCCCAATTAAGGACAAGATGAGCATCTTTACAATGCTTGAGCATTTTATCGAGGTTGTTTATGCATTTGTCGAAAGAGTCTCCAAAGACGGAAAAATCGTCCATGAATACTTTGACGGATTCTTCGATCATGTCGTGAAAGATTGCCAGCATGCATCTTTTGAATGTAGCTAGGGCATTTCATAGCCTAAAAGGCATTCACCTATAAGCATATGTTCCGAAAGGACATGTGAATGTTGTTTTTTCTTGATCATTAGGATTGATAGGAATTTGAAAATATCCAGAAAAACCATCAAGGAAACAGAAATATTTATTTCCCGTGAGTCTTTCTAACATTTGATCCATAAACGGCAAAGGAAAGTGATCTTTTGCGGTTGGTTCATTGAATTTACGATAATCGATGTATACTCGCCAACCCGTAACAGTTCTTGTTGGGACAAGTCCATCATTTTCGTTGGTGACAACTGTAATACCACCTTTCTTTGGTACACAATGAATAGGATTAACCCAAGGACTATCGGCAATTGGATAAATAATACCGGTATCCAAGAGTTTCACGATTTCTTTCTTAACAACTTCTTGTATGTTTGGATTTAACCTTCTTTGTTTTTGGAAAACTGGTTTCTTGTCTTCCAGGAGTTGTATTTTGTGTTTACAGAATGATGGGCAGATACCAGGAATGTCCGTCGTTTTCCAAACAAAGGTTCTTTATGTTTTTTAAGGACGGATACAAGTTTTCTTTTGTTTTGAGTAGAGAGTTTAGATGATATAGTTACAGGAAGAAAAGATGGTTCTTCCAGGAATACATATTCCAAATTATCAGGACGAGGTTTGAGTTTGAGATCCGTAGGAGGTTCTTCAAGAGATGTTTTGATTTTATAATCGGTGTTAATGGAGATTTTCTCGAATGGTTGTTCTTTTGTATCGGATTCAGAGTCAGAATTTTCATCGGCGGCCATTGCCATGAATATATCGAATTCAGAAAAAATTTCTTCTTCGATGAGGGTTCCTTCAATGGAATGTAGGATTTTGCTTCCTTCATCTAGAAGAGCGTCGAAATCTTCTTTTAAGATTTCATCAATGACATCGATACTGAAACATGTATAATCGTTTGAGTAAGAGTGTTTCATCGCAGAGTCGAAATTAAAGATCATTCGTTCAGTCCCAACTCCAAGATTAAGTTTTTTTTGTTTAAATCGAATTACTGCATTAGCAGTGTAAAGAAATGGTCGTCCCAAGATGAGAGGAACTTTGTTATCTTCTTCCATTTTGAGAATAACGAAATCGGCAAGGAAAGTGAATTTACCAACTTCAACGAGCATATTTTCAGCTATTCCAACAGGGTATTGGAATGATCTGTCGGCTAATCTTACGCTCATTTTAGTAGGTTTAAGAGTTTCGAGAGATAGTTTCGCATATAAGGAGTATGGCATAAGGTTAATGCTGGCACCAAGATTGGCCAAAGCATTGCAGAGAAAGTTTTGAAATTGCATAGAATAAGGAAACTTCCAGGGTCTCCAAGTTTGGGTGGAACTTTGTTTTGGATCATTGTTGAACTTTCATCGCTTAAGAAAGCGGCTAAAATTTGTTCGATTGTATGTTTGTTGCTTATGAGTTCTTTGAGAAATTTGCCATAGTTAGGCATTCCGGCTAAAACGTTGACAAGAGGTACGTTTATTTGGACGGCTCGGATCATGTCGAGGAATTTTCCGTACCGGGCTTCCATTTTTTCTTTCCTTAGGCGTTGTGGATATGGAATTTTTAGTTTGTATGGTTTTGGTAACAGTGTTTCTTTGACTGGTTTCGGAGGTTGAGTTTTTGGTTGTGGTGCAGGTTCATCGTCTTCGTCATCGCTATCGAAGTTGATTTGTTTTGTTGATCATTTGGGTTATCTGGTGGATCATAGGATTTACCACTTCTTGTGAATACGGCATTCACGTGGTCATTACAAGATTGCAGTGGTTGGTAGGCTTTAGAGTTGTTACCTCGTGCTTTAGTTGAGTGTTGCTCGGAAGAGATCTAGAAGGTCGACCAGATTGCTTGTTAGCGAGTCTGTCAAACTTAGTTTCGAGATTTTGGATTGAAGCTTGATGATTTTTGGCTACTGTTTCGAGTTGAGTTTTTAGGTCCATGAATGTTTCTTTGACAAAAGTGTTGGTTGATTGTTGAGACTTCATGAAATCGTTGAATTGTTTTTGAAGATTGTAAGGTTTGTCATCGGTGTTGGATCGGTAGTTATCTCGGTTGAAATCATTCCGTCCGCTTGAACGCCAATTATCGTGATTCGAGTCTCGGTCGCGGTAATCATTGTAAAAACGAGTCTTACGGAAA
>BQNB010002825.1:41358-120599 GCA_026074375.1 Tanacetum coccineum
TACAAACGTTTATGGATTTCAAAATAAACTAAAGAAAACAGTTTTATAAGACGTAAGCTAAAACAATATAAGCTTGTAAGTTAAAAAATAAACTTAAATGAACACCCCTGAAATAGAGTACAAGTTTGTGATCATTTTTGTTTGCGTTTTTTACGTGCATAACCCATTTAGAAATGAATTTGCATGCTTTAACCCTAAAATTCTGACATTTCCTAAATAACCCGCTCAATCGCGCAACATTTGTGATGATCAGCTCGATTGCCACATGTTTGGCCAAGGATGATTATAATTTTCGACCGAAAAAAATAAAATTTTTTCCCACCTAGGATGATCGCGCAACTATACTAGTGATTATGTTTTTTTTATTGTTTTTTTTAATCGTCGACGTATGATTTTTTAATAATGATTAAAAAATATATATATATATATATATATATATATATATATATATATATATATATATATACACACACAAAATCCACATAGGATGATCACGCAAGATCCATGGTGAACAAAATTTTATTTTTTTATTTTTTTTAACGTCGACATATGTAAAGCAAAAAAACCCTAAATTTGATTTGACATATCATACTTGATCGCGCAAGATCCATATTGATTATCTTTTTGGGAAGCAAACCATGGTGTAACAATTCGGAAGCTGAAATGACTATACAATGGAGATTACATGAGTATTTGGTTGTTTTTGGTTCTTTTCGATACAAATTTGCATATATAAGGTTCCACATATCATCTCTCAGGTTACATTTCTAAATAGAATAGAGCAGTTAGTAGTGTGATCGAAGAAGGTTTTTTTGAGAGGTTATACTAGTTATAATTATTTGGTAATTTGATTTGGTGTGTAGTTGTCTTGTTGCGGTAGTGATTATAAGCGTATTTTGGTTGGTGTTTTTGTGAGTCGGTGTTGCGGTTTGCGATGGTTTTGAGGCAGTGTTGCGGTTTGCGGTGGTTTTGAGGCGGTGTTGCTGCTGTAGTTATTTAAAGGGGTTTTTTGGTTGGTGAGTGGTTGTTTAACTTGTTTGGTATAAGATGGATTTGACCGATTACGAGGTAAAAACTTTTATGTTAAATTATCTTTCTTTTTTTATTTGATGTTTATATGTGTAGTAACATATGGTTATTATTTATTTTGTTAATTTAGGCACCTCGCGTTCTTGTGACATGTAGAAGTAAGTTAGCTTTGATTAAAACTATTAGAGAAAAAATTAGTGGCACTCGACGGGAAATATTATTTAGGCAAACTTGTTTTCGTTGGATTTTAGATCAAGATGATTGGACGGAGAATTGTATATTAATACATTATATGTTAGGACGGCAAATTGATTTATCAGGTGATCAAACAGATATTGTTCCATTGTATTACCATATTGTTGATGATTTTCAAATACAGTTTGGTAGGGAAGAATTTTGCCTTGTGACTGGGTTAAAGTTTGGGGTAGAGTATTCAGATCAGTATGACAATGATGAAGCTCCTATTCCTTTTAGGCGACGGGTGTTTTCGTCAGTTCTAGATGGTAAAAAATAATAGGCAAAACGGTGGAAGATTTGATTGAAAGTGAAAGGTTTTATAGATTACACGACGAAGATGCTGTTAGCCTTTGTTGTGTATTTTGCAGCTTGTCTTATTAGGTGTGGAGGATAGACGTCAGGTCCCTAATTGGATTTTAAGGTTGGCAAATGGTAGAGATGCTTGAGCCAAGTATCATTGGGGTTCGTATGTTTGGCCGACATTGTACTCCCAGTTAAAGGATGCTAACCCTAGACGTTGGGATTCCTTTTATGCTACTAAGCCGAGAAGAAGGGTTGATAGTACATATTCTTACATATTCACTCTTTGGATTTACTTGGGCATTCAAGGTATGTCATAATTTAGTATCTAATATTTAATTGGGCATTTAAGTTATATGTATAATGTAAACTAATTAAAACAATTAAATTTTTAGACGTGGATATTAGAGTCGTTCTGAGTAGTGTCGGAAAATTATTATGAACGTCGCAGGCGACATTCTAGAGTAGTAGCTTGGAGTTCGAAGGGGCGGTTTTTTCGACGCATGGTTCGTGAATTTTTTCATGTGAATAACTTTTATTGTGGGTTTTATTTAATTTTATAGTTTAATAATTTGATTACGTTATTTATTTCATACTTAATGTTCTTTTTCTATTTTAAAGGGAAGTCTACCTATTGCAAGATTAACACCAGATGATAATGAGGCTCGATCGGAATGGTGGTTATCTAGCAGGGCATACTTCGACGGCGTTATTAGTGTAGCAGAACCAATACCTCGTCATTTAAACCGTCAGAATCTTTATGAAATTCCATTAGAATTTTATCGAGAATTTAAGGAACAAAAAAGGGCTATTGAGGCCCAAAAAAAGGTGGTGGAGCAAATGATTGAAAAGGAGGGTGAACGCAAAGAAATGTATGAGGAAATGCGTAGGTTTATGGAGTCTATTAAAGTTGACCCATCTCGCCAAACAAATAAAGGACCAATCATTGTCGACGAACATTTTGGGTTAAGTGATTTTAGTGAATTCGCTAGCATGCAGGTATAATTTTTGTGGATTTAATAATGATAGCTTTTTTCGTTGTTAAGGAAAAGTAATTAAATATTATAATTTTGTATTTATGGGTTTCCACAAGGTGATCCGTCTACTTTTCAGACTCATGCAAACAACTCATTCTTTGATGGTGCCCAAGGGTGTAAAACCCACATGAAAATACCATGAAATTTAAAATTTTAATAAACAATAAAATCACGACAAGAAAACAGCCAACTAGAAGGCTAGGGTATAAATACCCTTCACCACACTTGGTGAAGGGTGTTGGTTACAATTTCACATAACTTGTAATCCTCCTCTCTCTCTCTAATCCAATATCTTCTTGTTTCTCTCTCTACTTTCTCTCTCTAAGATTTCTTACTTTCTAGCATCTTGGTATAGATTATTGTTGTGTAATGGATTAAACTAGTGGGATAACATGTGGTACCAGAGCTAAAGGGGTGTTTAGTGATTAAAATTCGTGTGGTTAAACAAGATCAAATTCGTGGTCAAAAAGAAGTCAATAGAAAAAAATCAAACCCGAATTTTTGGGCTTAGATGTGTGAATGTTTATGTTATTAAGCAAGATCTAGGCATAAGGTAGCTAATTGTGCAAGAGAAATCAAGCTAAAAGGTCAAAAAGGGTGATTTTTAGGCCATTTTTTGAAGAAAAAGTCGTATATTTCGTCGTTGCGTTTTGACAAACTGGAAAAGTTCTTGTTGCGTTTTGACTTTTTCATGTTGCGTTTTGACTTTTTCATGTTGCGTTTTGATTTTTTCATGTTGCGTTTTGATTTTTTTCTTGTTGCGTTTTGATCTTGGTTGCGTTTTGGTTCATTGCGTTTTGATTGGGGTGCCCTCCGCCCCCACGGTTCGCCGTTCCTTGTGACAGACATACCACCTCTCCCCCCCCATGCCGTTTTCGAAACTAAATTTTCATTGGTTGTGACCATAATTTCATTGCGTTTTGACAAATTTTAATGCGTTTTGACCATTGGTTTTGAGCATTGGTTTTGGGCATTGCGTTTGAGCATTGCGTTTTTGAGCTTTGCGTTTTGACCAAATCTCAACCATTGCGTTTTGATAAAGTTCATTGCGTTTTGATTCAAAAGTCACTGCGTTTTGGTTAAAGATAGCATTGTGTTTTGTCTAGAAATCTTGTGTGAAGAAAACGGTTTCAGTAAAACAGCCATAACTTTTGATCCGTAAGTCCGTTTCAGGCCCGTGACCTCTCAAATCGAAGAGAAAAACGTGACGGATTACGCTGTAACCACCCTTTAGCTGGTTAAGGATTTTTCGAGGCCCAAAACCATCGTTTACTATGATTTATTGACATTTTTCAGTTTTTTTGGAATTTGTGTTATAATTGGTCTAAAAGGCTGTGTTACTCTACACACAAACCAACCATCAAACATCAATCAACTTATTCATATTGAAAGTCAATTAATTATTTCCATTCACGGTTTCTCTTGATTTTGTAAAATCCCGCGAAGATACGATTCTTTTCTCGGTTTTAATCAACGATTTGTAAAATCCCGTAACGTTATTTCATTTTAAAACCACTATTCATCACTTCACTACACTTTAAGATCCGTTATCATTTACCACAACATGTTTCATATGTCAAATTTCAAATATCCAATTTGCAAACTCAAACATCATGGTTGTCAGAATGTCACAGTTTCTTGGCGTTCAAATTCTAAACAATTCAAGAGAGACACAACTTTCAGAAGTAGAGGATGCATTGTCTAAAGAAATCAGCTCTATTTAAGTTTCTCTCAGAAACTTTTTACAAGATTATGGCAGTTTCCTATCTTTAGAGAACGTTCTCTAAGACTTGGATTTACTTAGACAACATCTTACTAAATATATACTTTTAGGACCTGGTTGCACAACTACTTTGACTGATCTCAGAACAAAGTTTGAAAACAGCTTTCCATTCAGATTCGAAGAGCGTATGCAGATTATATAAAATGAATTGATCGCTTTATTCATTTACGATGCAATGATCTTTAACATGGATTCCCTCGGGAAATACATGCTTGAGTTCATCAACAACGAACTCCACAATTATTGAAACAAAAGAAGTTGATGCAAACACAAGAAGATCATTCACATCCAATTCAGAATTGAATGTTAATTCATAAAAGTTGATTTAGTTGTCAAACAAAACACTTGTTCTAAGAAAGAAGCATAATTCAGAGACTGCATCCAGCAAATCAGTAAAGGAATGCAGCTTGAATTCTGAAACAAAAGATGTGCATGCAATCAAATACAAGATGTCAAAGCAAAAGAAGATGCATGGCATATTTTCGATCTCTTCATTCACACCTTCAAGTTCTTTCAAAAGATGACTTAAAAGGCACTCGCATCGAACATGGATTTAAACGGGCATTCATGTCACATCTTTGTTCAGAGGTTGTACTTTCACGAATGTACATTGACTCCTTACGTAGATTCAACTATCAAAGACAATTGACAAAGATGAATTTCAAGAAGATGGATCCATGGCAGCCGTTTGGGTGGTAAACAACCAGTTCCAGAAGTTCATCAATTCAAAGTTTACATGGATTATGACAGTCAAATGACAGACACGTACTTTGTTGAATACACTGGGACTCGAGGTTCAACCTTAAAAGATTCACTTTCTCCAACTACTGGGTTTGTTAAGAAGTTGTTGTGAAAAGAACACGTCATCAAAGACAGTATGAAGAGGGTGGTAATAAGTCAAATGCAGACGCAAGAGAGTAAGATTGATAGGGTAAAGAAATTGGATGCTGATTTGGTTGACACAAGTAAGCATTAGGACAGACTAAACAGTGCAAGGATGTTATCGAAGGTCAGGGAATGGATACAGATGCTGATGATGCTGTGATGCAGATATCAGGACCATTTATGACGAAGAGCCAATGGCTGAGGTACAATTGACTACTGAATGTAATATCTTTGCTATAGGACAACAGCATATTGAGCAACCTGAAATCATTGTTGAAGGTAGGGTTAACTAGTATCCTGAAACATGTTAAGTTAAAAGTCCTATGCTTGATTCATCACCTGATAACCAGACAACTGAATACTCAAAACAATCACTTGAGTCTGAAAATACTTTGCTCAAAGAGACAGTCTGCCCAATTTCAAAAGGATTTTTCAAGAATGAAGCACATTGTATTGCTCTTGAACTTAAATATCAAAATCAATCTGTAAAATCGGGAACATGGTCAAATTTTGAATGAAAAACAAGTATTAAAATGCATGAATTGTAAAGGAAATTGATGTTCTTGAAACATATGTACATCGAATTAGAACATTGTGTGGAATACATGAGTAAGGAAAATGTGACTTTGAAACAGCATTACAAAGATTTGTATGATTCTATTAAAATCACGAGATCTAAGACTACAGAACAGACAACATCTTTGCTTGCTAATAATGCTGAATTAAAAGCTCAGATTCAGGAAAAGGTTTTTGCAATTGCTGCTTTAAAAAATAACTTAAGGAAGTTAAAAGGCAATAGTGTAGATACTAAGTTTGATAAAACATCAGTCTTGGGGAAACCGGTTTTACCATCACTAAGAAACCAATTCACAGTTGTTTGACAACCTAATGCGTGTAAATTGCAAGGGCTCAATGGCAAAACCATCGGTTTGCTCCCCAAGTTGATGGGAACAGAATTTGTCAAAAAAAGTCAAATCAAAATTTTTGCATAGAAAACAGAATCCACTTTGCCTAAAAAATTTACCTGATCACATGTTTGCATCTAGTCATCAGGGAATAAATGGGTTCTAAGAACATGTCAAGTTTTAGTTCAAATGACATGGTTACATTAAATCACTATCTAGATGTAGCTAAAAAAAGATAAAGAAGTGATAGGAACTCACACAAACATGTGCATACTTCTGCGAGAATTCATTCCACTACTGATGATAGCAAACCAAAACCTAGGAGCAACAATCAAACACCTAAGAGTTTGCCTGTATCTAAGAGTAGTCGCGTTACGATAACGGCTGTGCCCAAAGCAGATCACTCTAAGAGCTCTAGTTCTTTTTTAGATTCCAAAAACTTTGTTTGTTCAACATGTCATAAGTGTGTCTTTAATGAAAATCATGATGCTTGTATAACAAAACTCCTGAAGGATGTTAAATTCACGTGCTAGATTCAATCCAATAAGACCACAAACATTAACAAACCGTTGATCTAAAGGGAGTTCTTAACTCAGAAACCTAGTAGACAAGATCTTTACAGGAACTTAGGTTTTTCATTTATCTAGACTTCCGCTGTGTATGAGAAAACATCTCCTAGATCTGATCTTAGGTGGAAACCCACGGGTAGAATTTTCAAATCTGTTGGTCTTAGGTGGATTCCTACCAGGAAAGTTATTCTGCTCTTGCACTAGGCAAGGTTAGACAGTGAACCCCCACATGGTTCATAGTAGTTATCCCTACATTTTATGAATGCAAACAAACTTGGATGTAAGTGCAGGTACATCATCACAATGTTCAGAAGGAACCAAAGTATAGAATTTAAGTTGCAGTTACCTTATGTAATGTCAACAAGGGAAAATCTCAGTGTATGGTTGCTGAAAGGATGATGATCTCAGAAACATTGGCAAAGTGGATTCAAGATGATGATACTGCACAATGAGTCTGTTCACAAACTGTTTCAGGCCTCATACCTCAATGCTCAATCGACGTTTGAACAAAACGGTTCAAACCTCACACCACAATGTCAACAGAAGTTCATCAAGCAGCTGAGACAGTAACAACGATCAAATGAGCTGATGTGCTATTAGGTCCTTTGTTCGACGAATATTTCAATGGAGAAAATCAAGTTGTTTTAAAGTCTTCCGCTGTCCTATACTGATGCATCCGATAACGTCAACAACAACTGATTCAACTTTCATCCACTTCATACTCTAGCTACCAACTGTCACTGCTAATGGAACTTCAATTTGTAATTATTTTTATTCTCCTTTATTTTTGATTTTTTAATTATTGAAAAGAAAATACATTCATAAAATATACAACCAACAAAAAAGAAAATAGACAAATTAAAAGCCTGAAAACTAGATATAAATTCAGAAAAAATTTCAATAAAATACCTAACAAGAATTTCTAGACATGTCTTCTTGGAATCGATAATACATTTACGTGCTTAGAAATGTCGATTAACATGACACGGGATGTTGTAAATGAAGTTCGGATCGAGAGTTTTCAAATAGTTTCAAAAACATGGCATTCTAAATTTTTCTCAATGACTTATGTACATTTCAGTGATAATCGGTCCGTATTGTCACAGGGAAGTGTATCGCCTCAGTGCGCTTACTCTATATTGAAGAGAAGTCTTCTATTCATGTTTTTAAAATCGTTTAAACACAAAATTTTCAAAGAACTTTCATTGTCAAATTGTCTACAATATAAATTGTGGCTATTTTTCTATATAAAGTGGTACTTTAGTAAAAATTGTGTGTTAACACTACTTCCTCGAATAGTTTTCAAAGAATTTGTAGTGCGCAGATGGCATTTTATGTGAATCAATTCTGAGGGGAGCTTTTTAAAACAAAGCCTTTTAAGTTGTTCGTTGGAGTACATCCTCATAAATGGCATTTTTATGTCTCCCAAACATCTTTGTGAAATAAAAATGTGGAAAATTATATTGTCAATTATTAATATACATTGTTCACTAAGGCCATCTCACTCCGTCTTCAATATTTTTGTGGTGTCATAATCAATTTTTCATTTCAATGTAAGTTTTATGTAAATTTTGGTCTCCCACATATACTGTTGAAGGGGAGATATCGAAATTCTAATTCATGCTATTATCGTGGTATAATTTTTCTCCCATATCGGAAATTTTTCATGTAATTTTAATCATTTGGTATTTCAAATACTAAGTGTTTTTATTATTTAAAATAAGGGGAGAAAATGTGATTAAAATATGCTCATTGACGAATGTGTTCCTTTAAGACTCTAAGTCCAACTCTTTCCTTATGTGCTAAACATTTCGAATTCAGAGCACATGTGTAGGGGAGTATTTGAAAATAACAATGTCAGAAAAGGTTTTATGGTTCATCTCTATACCCAAACAACCTATATTTCACGACGTATTGAAGTCATAGGTGGTTAGGTTGGTATAGTTCTATGATCAACAGAACCGGTGGGATCCTCCCAAGACACTCCATACTTAGAATAGGTCCTTGGTATGAATGGTAAGAATGTGTTTAGAGGAAGAATGTGACTAAGATTGAGCTAACACTGGGAACAATCACAACAAGGTGTTAGTAATGACGTTTTGGTAAGCATTGAAGGGGTTAAAGAATGAAAAAGAAATGTATGGATAAAGGGTGAAAAGAAAGAAGCCCTCCCTACACCTTAGGCAGTACCCGGGTCATATACATAATCTGTCAAAATCACACAGATGATTGTAGATATTGTAGACGACATCATGGACCAGTGATGCAATGCAAACCTTCCCAGCCAT
Source organism: Tanacetum coccineum (assembly GCA_026074375.1). Classification (NCBI taxonomy): domain Eukaryota; kingdom Viridiplantae; phylum Streptophyta; class Magnoliopsida; order Asterales; family Asteraceae; genus Tanacetum; species Tanacetum coccineum. Next base: position 50,392 of record BQNB010002825.1, read on the forward strand.
TCGGGTTGCTCTCAAGAAACCTGGTCTCATTTGTCACAGTGATCACTCGTTATCTATTGACATCTCACTCCGAGATTGTTGAGATTGAATAGGTGGTAGTCAGCTCCAACCTCCAAGTACTTAAAACCAAAGCGCACAAATTGAGTCTAGAGCCATATGAGATCAAATTATAAATCTCATTAGGGTCACAATGTCAAATTACAATTGTTGAACCCATAAAAGTTCACAAGCTGTAACAAAGAGTCCTGTCGCAGTATCTTGAGATCTTGCCAGACATCAGTAGTGATACTTTAAGTATTCACAGTGAAGATGGAAATCCGGCTTGAGACAACATCACAAACAAAGCTTTGGTAGGTTACTTGCAAGATTCTATATGAATCATGCTTTGTGTTAATGGATATCATTTTGGTCCAAGAAATGAATTGACGACTTAATTCAGAAGATAGTAACTATCTGATTCACTCTTACCGTGTTGTCTGCTTTGAGACGTTCCGGTAATGAGAACTAGCAAGCATGGTGAATCTAATACATCTGTGTTAGAAGATCCTACGCTTTGAGCTGGAAACCCTGTCAAGGAGATTCTTTGAATCTACCTGATCACAGGTATAGTATTTATACTATAAAACGGGAAACCGGAGGTTAATGCAACTGAAGTCAAGATGAATGACAAAGCCATATTCATCTTTTATTGCTAACTGTCTTATTTCGGATAGACGACAGTGTTGCAGCCTCATTCCAGCGAAGTCGGATTCATAAACACTGATCATTCTCAAGTTTTAAAGTCAACCATTCACGGTCAAGATAGTTGATTCTAATCTTCCCCACCATCAAAGAGCCTCAAAGTCAAATAAAGAATCATCACATGGGGAATTGTTAGACTTATAATCACATATGTAAAAAGAATGTAACAAAGTATGAGCTTGTTGGTCAAGAGCACAGTTGATCAAGGAAGTCAATCAAGATGATTAAGTCAAGGAGATGATGCAAGATAAAGATCTCAAGAACTCAAAGTCAAAAGATAAAGGGCTCAAAATCAGATCACAAAGCAGGATGACAAAGCCATTAACAAACTAGAAAAGACCATAAAAAAGGCTAAGCATAAAACTTCAAACGTCATATCTTCATTCGCATTGGTGCAAGAGGAGTTTGAAGAAAGAGACCTCAACATTGGGGGAGATTGTTAGCCTTAATTATATTAAGTCAAACAAGAATGTTATCGGTCTAAGAAAGTCAAACTAGGTCTTGTATTGTAATAGGCTAGTCGGGTTCAACGGGCTTGGATTGTAATCTAATATTGTCCGTGTTTCGGGCTCAAAGCCCAAGTTATGCCAAGCCCGGCCCAACTTACAAGCCCATAAGCCAACTAGAAGGCTAGGGTATAAATACCCTTCACCACACTTGGTGAAGGGTGTTGGTTACAATTTCACATAACTTGTAATCCTCCTCTCTCTCTCTAATCCAATATCTTCTTGTTTCTCTCTCTAAGATTTCTTACTTTCTAGCATCTTGGTATAGATTATTGTTGTGTAATGGATTAAACAAGTGGGATAACAATAATTTTTGTGGATTTAATAATGATAGCTTTTTTCCTTGTTAAGGAAAAGTAATTAAATATTATAATTTTGTATTTATGGTTTTCCACAAGGTGATCCGTTACTTTCAGAAATCATGCAAACAATCATTCTTCTGATGCGTGCCTATAGACCCTTATGTTCAAAAATGGGTTACACAAATTTTTGAACCAACATTGCCATCACATCTTGGTACCTATAATTTTACAAGCCAGATGCCCTAAGTTGTTCGGTACCCAATATGCATTCCACCCATGCATTTGGGTAATTTAAATTTGCAACCCCCTATCACGTTGTAACCTGATGATGCTGGATTCTTGGAACCGGTAATGCTTAATTTATATACTAATATGCTTGTATATTACTAACCATCATGAAGTAATAAATGTTTATTAATTGTTGTTTTGTAGAATATCTTGAATAGAGAAAGGCGGGAACAACGTCCCAACATTTATTTGCGGACTCCATTTATGAAATTGCCTCCTACTACAGTTTTACCAAAGAAACGTGGTGATAGAGCTAAGAATAAGGTCAAGAATGCAAATCTATCACCTTTGAATCTTGGGAATGTTTTTGCTAACGACAATGTAGGAGACGATGATGTTATGTTTTTGGGTGGACGATTTACCGGTAACTACTTATGTTATGATAACGTGGACCGTAATAAGGTAAATGTTAGTCTTCTATTTAATTTAATAAATAAACTCAACCTATTAAGTGTATTGATATTGGTTATTAACTTTGTTGTTTAGGTCACTAGAGGACGGTATATTGTCTGCATGGAATTTCTGAGTTTGGACCCCCATGATATTTACTTAGATTGTTATATGAGGGGTTATTCAGTTACTGTACCTGATAGATCTTTCATAGCAGCTCCTACATTAATATCCTTTCAATAACCACCCTCACCAATGACTTTGTGATGTATTGTTCCAGTTACTGTACCCGATAGATCTTTCATAGTCACATTTAAATCGCCAAGCACATTCGGAGAACATGACTTTACTATTGCAACAACTTGTTCAAGTTTCCCTTTTTTCAAAAAGTTTTTGATGTCTCCCAAACATCCAGTTACAGTGCCACCATTAGCAATAACATAGTTAGTGGCACTAACCCACGACCCACTATTAAAATCAGCATCCTCACCCACATCCTCAACAACTTTCTGCATATATTCTTGTGTCGACATCAAAGCCCCATCCGAATCAAGAATAAAAACCTTTTCTTTAAGCAGCTTGGCTCGCTGAACAATACCTGCAGGACCGGGTATTATCCTAACTGGATTTGGACAATACTCGCTTGGTTTGGCTTACTAAACAAAACCCGCAAGACTGGGTATTATCCTAACTGGATTTGGGGTTAAGGTAGACGGTTCAACAAGTGTGCTAATAGACGGACGCATAACGGGTGTTAAAGGGAGATCAGAATCATCTATATCAAGACTGTATTCCTATGGATCATTTTCGTTATTGAAATTGGGATCCATTTGATAAAGTTGGATAAAAAGTTATGTGAGAAAACGAAGAGATGCTCACGGGTATTTATAATATCAATTTCAAACTTATGAATAATTACATGACAACTCAATTACATTTAACTAAAGAGGACATTACTATAGAGTATCACTAATGATTAACATTTACAAATTTACAAAACATATGACATGATATCAAAATTCATTTGCTTTTTACTGCATCTGATGAGACTAGTCATTGACAGTGTTAATAATCACTTACTATTTTACGAGATATAAGACGACAACACATATGTGTTTTACTCCAACAGATAAGACAACTCAATGAAATATCATTTATCACTTACAATATCACGCGATTTATGACAATATCTGACAAATCATCAAATCTTTCTGACACATTGAATGAGACTAATCACTGCAAGTGTAGTAAAATACTTGATTATATATAGACACATAACTTGGGACTCTTACTCACAAGCTAATTTATCAATCACACAAATTGGTACTTGTCTTTTCTCATTTTCTACCATATCTAACAACCCAAATGACGTTAGAGTGACTGTCCTCGTGAAACTACAAGAAGCTATCGACGAAGAGGCTTGTCTGGAAGAACAAATTTTAAGTTTGATGCATCGCTTTGCTGACAGATTTACAAACCGTAGGGTTGAAATTAACAGGCTAATGACATTACATGATGACCCACTTATCGACTATGGTAAATACGCCTTAGGGTGCATGACGGGGGTAGACATGAAGAAAACTGTTCACTTGAAAAGCTTAAGGGATGAGTTGCTAAGAAGCATGGAAGAAAAGCGTCAACTGATCAGGAACTACCAAGAAATGTAAAAGCTATATTGCTTAACACCAGTCAGTTTGGTAACCATATTTGTCGTTGTTTCTTGTTGTTTTTATGTTTTCAAATCCTCAAAATAAGGTTGGCCATGTATTCTTTTATACATTTGGTGTGTCCTATGTTGTAATGCTTTTAATGACTACAATTTATCTAAATTTTCAATTATGACTTTGAATTATAAACAAAGATAGTTATACAATTGTAGAAACAAAAATTATAATTTTTTTTTTTGAAATAAGCTTAACTTACACACTTTGCAACATCATATCTTATGCATATTATAACTATTTTTTTAAAATCATACATCACTACGTAGACCTCATCAAAGACAACACAATTAAACAAGTAAACAAAATTTAAAACAACATATCGGTATGCTAACACGTTCGCAAAAATTGTCGGAATCATTATTTTGCTTAAAGAAAAACCCTAACAAAACCAAAGAACCCTAACCCTAAACCCTAAAGCCACATTTCTCGATGATTAAAATAAAAAAATCACCCAAGTTGCACGATCATGACAAACGCGAATAAAAAAAACAAAAAAAGGGTAGATCACCCTACTCCTTGCACGATCATCCGCTTGTTTTTAAAAAATATATAATAAGTCGACGATTATTAAAAAAATAAACAAAAAATAAAATAAAATTACTTGATCACCCTTGTGAATGCGCGATCATCCTAAGTGGATTTTTGTTTTTTTGTTTTTTTTTGGGTCTAAATCTATATTCATTTTGGACCACACACGTGGCAATCGACTTGATCACCCCATAGGTTGCGCGATCATGTGGGTTAAATAAGAAATGTCAGAATCCTTGGGTTAAAGCATGCAAATAGTTTATGCAGAAGGTTATGTAGGAAAAAAACGCTTTTTGTTTTCTGTTTTACCATTTTTGTGTCGGTTAATTTTAAAAGTTTTCTAAAAATATCGATAAGGCACTGACTTTTGAACTTGCAAGAATCAAAGTTTTACAAAATTGCTCCATCTTATGAAGTTTCTTCCACTCCTCATACAAGAATTCACAAGGATCATCCAATTGATCATGTGATTGGTGATGTGCGCAGTTCTTCTGTTCAACAGTAGGATGACAACTTTATTCTGGAACTAGGATTTCTTAGTGCCATTTATGAAGGAAAGACTCACCAGGACTTACATACATGCCTTTTTGCCTGTTTCTTATCTCAAGAAGAACCAAAGAGAGTTTCTAAAGCTCTTAGTGATCCTGCTTGGGTAGAGGCAATGCAAGAGGAACTCCTACAGTTCAAGTTACAAAATGTATGGGTTCTTGTAGATTTGCCTAAGGGTCATAGGGCTATTGGTACAAAGTGGGTCTACAGAAACAAGAAAGATGAGAGGGGAATTGTTGTCAGGAACAAAGCAAGACTTGTTGCCCAAGGACATACACAAGAAGAAGGGATTGATTATGATGAAGTATTTGCTCCAGTGGCTAGGATAGAAGCTATCAGAATATTTCTGGCTTATGCTTCTTATATGGGTTTTACTGTCTACCAAATGGATGTCAAAAGTGCTTTCCTATATGGTCAAATTGAAGAGGAGGTGTATGTGTGTCAACCTCCAGGGTTTGAAGACCCTGACCATCCTGATAAAGTCTACAAAGTTGTCAAAGCACTATATGGACTTCATCAAGCACCCAGAGCTTGGTATGACACATTGGCCACTTATCTTTTGAGCAATGGATTTCAAAGAGGCAAGATTGATCAAACTTTATTCATCAAAAGTCAAAAGGGGCATATTTTGCTTGTTCAGATCTATGTAGATGACATCATTTTTGGATCTACCAAGAAGGAACTGTGTGAAGAATTTGAGAAGCTTATGAAGGATAAGTTTCAGATTTTGGGGGGGGAGGTCTATGGGGAGAACTCACATTCGCTTTTGGGATTGCAGGTTCAACAAGAAAGAAAGCATATTTATTAGTCAAGATATTTTATGTCATGAAATCCTGAGAAGTTCAAACTACACAGAAGTGAAGTCGACTTCTACTACCACTGATTTGGAAAGGCCTTTGGTTAAAGATGAAAGATTGCTGATGATGTTGATGAAATCTTTATTAGATCCTGATGGATCTTTGATGTATCTCTATAGCAGCTAGACCATGATATTCATGTTTGCAGGTTTGTGCTGTGCAAGGTTTCCAAGTTTCCCAAAACTTCCCCCATCTTTTTAGCTGTCAAAAGAATTTTTAGATACCTAAAGCCAACCATCTATAGGTCTTTGGTATTTATGGATTTCATTGGAGTTAGTTGCTTATACTGATAGTGAACTATGATGGGCTACACTTGATAGGAAGTTCAAACCACTGGAGTTGTCAATTTTTGGGAAATAGGTTAATTTCTTGGCAATGCAAGAAACAAACTGTGGTTGCACTTTTAACATGAAGCTGAATATGTGGCTGCTGTAAATTGCTGTGGACAAGTTCTCTGGATCCAAAACCAATTGCTTGATTACGGGTACAACTTTATGAGCACTATTATTTACATTGACAATACCAGTACTATTTGTATCATTGAAAATCCTGTTCAACACTCTATAAACAAAACATATAGAGCCTACCATCTCTTTCCAACCCATCATTTTACCATTTATCACCCCCCCCCTCTATTACAGGATTACTTTTATAAGAGATTGTAATACTAAAAAGTTGATTCAAATGGCTAAAATTGATACTCAACTTAATGTAGCAGATCTTCTTACAAAAGGTTTTGATGCTGGTAGATTTCAGTACTTGGTTTCAAGTATTGGAATGCTCAATCCCTAAGGCCTAAATCTCTTGTTTGTTTTGTAAAGTTTGTTAAATATTAGTACTGTTAGCCTTTTGTCAATTAATACTGCTCGATCTAATTAGTACTGCTAGTTATATTTAACACTGTTTGTTAAAACTGTTACTTATAGTTAGTACTGCTAGTTATTTCTATGTCTCGTTGTTAATCCTGTGAAGCACACTTAATACTGTTAAACAAGAAACATGTTTGGATTTTGTTTTTCTTGGTTTTAAGCTAACTTTTTCAGGATATACAATGAAGTGTGAAATTGTTTATTCCATGATGTATTATTTGAGGGGAGGAAACATGCTGGTTGTTCTTAAAGTGTTGGTTGTTACACCACACAACAAATGGTCATCAATTCACCATGTCTTATAGACATCAAGAATTGACTAGTCCAGAGCAAACGGCTACTGGTAAAGACTTTCCAAATCCGTTGATAGTTGATAGTTTACTAAAAACTATATGGTCTCCATGCACCATGTTGTTACAATGAAGCATTGGCTAGTCCAGAGCAAACGGCTACTGGTAAAGACATCTCAAATCCGTTTATAGTTGGTAGTTTACTCAAAACTATATGGTTATCATTGCACCATGTTATTTCTAATGAAGCAATGGCTAGTCCAAAGCAAACGGCTATTGGTAAAGACTCATCAAATCCGTTTATGGCTGGTAGTTTGCCAAAAACTACACTTTGTGTGACTGTGTGAGCTAAAACAAAAGAGAGAATTGGTGAGCCCAAAAACAGAAAGAGAGCTGTGTGAAAAGATAGACAGAGTGAAAAGTGAGCCAAAAGAATTGAGAGATAAAATGTGAGCCTAAAAACAGAAAAGAGAGATTGTGTGAAGTTATTATTTCAAGTTTTACAAACATATGGAGTTTGTACTGCTTATGGGTGGAGAAGTTAATACTGCTAGGCATTTTTTTAGTACTGCTAGGCCAAACTTAATACTGCTGGATGACCGTTAGTACTGTTTGGGCCTAACAAGAGTTTTCATTAATTAATAGAGCCGTTGAGATATTTCCGCCAAATTCCTATGGAATAGGGGTTTGACCATTTGGACTTTCGTGGATCAACTATATATTCATATGCTTTATTCACAATATCTTCAATTTACTTAATATTGGTCAAATAATATCTCTCTGTTTTCTCTATTAATTTGCAATTAACTTTCTCCAGCCCTCTTTCATACATAAACGATCATATCTCACTCAATACCTCACATCATTACTCATGGCAAATCTAGATTTTTGTGACAAGCATAACATGGTAGCATTTCTGGAGAAATCTACGGGTAGTGTCGGGTTTCATCAGATCATTGATTTCATCACTCGAAGTCATGTTTGTTATGCACTTACAAAGAAACCAGAAGTGTGTGTCTCTTTTATAAGACAATTTTGGAGGTCTGCTGAGATTTTGACTGATGATAATGGCACCGTCAAGAATTCATGTTACTATAGTGGACCACTCATTTCATTCACTGAAGGTCTCCCCTAATGGCGCATCTCAAAATTGGGTGATCAAGATGGAATTACCTCTCTTCTAACTACAGAGATCTTTGCTCAACTGGTGCTTATGGGCTATGCTACTAACTCAGATAAGTTAACCTTTAAAAAAGGTGCATTTTCACCTCAATAGAGGTTCTTATTCCATAATTTTTTCACTGTTAAGCCTTAAGAGATGATTAGAGCCGTTAGCAGTAACATTGCAGCTGCTGTCATTTGTTTAGCCACAAATAGAAAGTTTAATTTTTCTAGCTGATCTTTGACCACTGGTGTCTAACATATTCTAGTCCCCATAAGTTATTGATGTACTCCCTAGTTTATTCAACTATGCCTAGACATGCAGAGACACAAGCTTCAACAACACACAAGAGTTTATTCTGTTCCCTCACTAACCATGAAGGTTTTTAGCAATATGAAGAGGATCACAAAGGGTTTTACAGGACAGGAGGTTGCCTTATTTCCCAATATGTTAGCTGTTCCTACACCCTCAGCTTCACCTTCCAACAGCATATCTTCCCTGAATTACCTAACATAATCAACCATCACTCAACTTCCTCCTCCTCAACCTTCACCTACATAACCTTCCCAAACACATCTTGGCTCGAATATCATCCTCTACACCCATGACTCACCTCTCACATGTGTTCATCACATGAAGTGATGAGGTAGTTGAAACTAAAGAATTGATAATTTGATTAACACACTTTCTGACAGGGTTGGAGTTCTAGAGGCTGATTTGACAAAGACAAAGAAAACCTACAGCTCTGCCTATACTAAGCTCATTCTAAGGGTCAAGAAACTAGAGGCTCAGTTAAAGGTTGGGAAAGCAAGGAGACATTCTAGGTTTGTTCTTTCAGATACTGAGATTGGTGATGATGATTCTTCCAAACAGGGGAGGAAGTTCTCTACTGAAGGGGTTCAAGATGATGAAGGAGTTCATGAAAAAGCAAGCAATGACACTGAATTATTTGTTCAAGAAGTGACTCCAACAGAACTCATCCAAGATCAAGAGGGAAGTGGGAAAGCAAGTGATGAGGTTAGTACTGCTGGCTTGAAGAAAGGTACTGCTAGAGAAGAAGTTCCAACAGTTAGTACTGCTGAGGCAACTCTTAGTACTGCTGGAGGAACTGTTACATACTCAAGAAGAAGTGCTGAGAAAAGATCAAGAAAAGACAAAGGAAAAGCCATCTTGATTGAAGAAGAGCCTAAGAAGAAGTCTAAGAAGGATATTGAACAAGAACAAATTTAAGTTTTACTAGAAGCAATTAGGCTGAAGAACAGATGATGAGGACAAAGGGCTCAAATTGCTATGAGGATGCAGAGATTGCTAGACAGGGGATGTAGTTAAGAAAAGAAAATAGCTATGGATGAAACTAAGTCTACAAAGAAGATTGATGGATATGCTTCAGTTCCTTAGATATCATTCTCTCAAATGAAGCGTAAGTCCATTGCCCAACGCACTAGAAGGAACATGATCAAGTATTTGAAGAACCAAGGAAATTTTAAGATCACTGACTTCAAGGGGATGTCTTACAATGAAGTAAGGCCTATTTTTGAAAAGCTTTGGGATTTTAATCAAAAATTTGTGCCTATGGATGCAGAGAAAGCAAGTAAGATGCAAAAGTCTCCTGAAAAAGAAAGGTCTCCTGAAAAGATTGTGGAAGAAAAAGTCGTTACACAAGAGGAAAAGGAAGAACCTGTTAAAGAACCTGGAACAAAGAGAAAAAAGTCAATTCCTAGGAAGAGCACAAGGAAAAGACAAAAGATAGAGGAAGATTCAGAAAAAGAAGAACTCAAAGAACTTTTAGACATCATTCCAAGAGAAGAGGTTCCTATAGAAGTTGAATCCATTTCTACAAAGTTCCCAATTGTAGATTGGAAGTCTTATGTTTTGACTGAGACTTTCATGTACTATCAAGTATTCAGGGGAGATGGAAGTTCAAAGAGTTATAAGATCTTTACTGAGATGCTAAGAGATTTTGATAGACATGATGTGGAGGAATTGTACAGACTTGTTAAGGAAAGGTATAAGGCTTCAAGACCAGAAGGGTATGATCTCATGCTTTGGGGAGATTTACACACTATATTTGAGCCAAATGCAGATGATGAGTTATGGAAGAATCTGCATCAATACAATCTGATAAGCTGGAGTTTGTATGATTTCTGTGGCATTCACATGTTATTGATGGACAATGGATTGGCAATCCATATGTTGACAGAAAAGAAGTATCCCTTGAGCCAAGAGATGTTGTCAAAGGATGTTTAAGTTGAGATTGGAGGTAGATCATGAAAGTTCCCAAGCTTTTGAACTCCTTAGATTCATAAGAGCTCAAGTGCAGAAATGACAAAAGTGTTTGAAAGAATCATCAGCAGTAGAAGAAGAATAGAAGATTTTATTCAGAAGAAACTTGTTGATTTAAAGGACAATCACAAGTTTAGGGGAGGATTGTTGGGAATAAATCTTCATAGGACTTAATACTGCCAACAGTACTAAAGGAGTTAGTACTGCCAGCACAAAGTTAGTACTGCCAACAGTACTAAAGGAGTTAGTACTGCCAGCACAAAGATAGTACTGCCAATGAAACTTAATACTGCTAGTTGAAGAGGTTTGTACTGCTAAATAGTCAAAGCTGATGATATGAAGATAAGAAGGTATGGAGAGCATTTCGGAATATTTAGTTTTGAATTGTAACTGTTCCTAATAGATAGGCAGATATATGTGTAAAGGGTTCCTTGTATTTCTATAAAAGGAGATCCCTAGAGTAGTGATAGTTAGAACTTTAAGATATACACTTAGAGAGAATTTGTAATTGCTTCAAGGTTGTGTAACCCCAGTACTTAGAGAGTACTCGTATTATTTATAATATTGAAGCAGTGATTTTGGTATTTATTGTTTGTGAGTGATTGTTACTGTTTCATACATTTCTCTAGAGTATCAAAGTGTAGTTTCCGCATACACTTTGGTATATTCACAAAGTCTCAATCTTTGTTATTTTGGATTCTTCCAAGGTAACAAACTCTTTATATACTAAAGAATCGATCAAGGCGTGGGATCAACAGGGCTTAAAGCTTATTTTAGCAAAACGTGGATAAAGAATTAATTGTGTAGATGTATACACGAAGAAATCCCAAGGGCAGCTGGTTAAGGTGTGTTGTGTTGAGGTGTTGGTATGTTAAAGGGAAGGTCACAGGTTCGAAACATGTGGCCACCCTTTTTGACAAAACATTTTTTTGTTTTTCGTTTTGAAACTTTTAAAGAACAGCTAAAATAAGCAAACTTTATAAAAGACACTTTTTCTAAAACTTTGAAATAAGCTAGAATAAGCTAACTTTAAGTGACAGAAAAGACTAAACTATCCTATTTAACTAATAAGCAAAACTGTTTTGCATTTTAGAACTTAAAAAGTAAATGTGAAAAGCAAATAAGCTAAAACAACCTAATCTCTATACCTAATAAGCTCTTGGACTAAGAAATAAGAAAAAAATTTAAGCTGATAAGCTTTTTAAAAGCTAATTTCAAAGATGACTAAAAACAAACAAACTTTATGGAAAATGACAAACTTTGAGCCAATTTTAAGACCTAATAAGCACTTGTAATAAGGTGTATGATAAATGCTAAATTGTATATGTAAATTACCCGGGATTTTGCCAAATAAAAGCCAAGAAAATGCCAAAAGAATAGAAAAATGTGTGCTTTTGTGTTTATTGTGCAGTAAAGGATAAAAAGGACAAAAAGAAGCAGTAACAGTCAAAAACCGACAAGAAACGAAAGAGACAAGAACAAGAGTGAAGAAACAGCCAAAGATCAAAGCCGGATCAGCCGACACAGCAAGAAAGGAAGTCAAAGCTCAAAATAATGAAGTCAAAGGACTAAAAGTGACAAGTCTTCAAAGTTCAAAAGCTCATTTGGAGTTATAAGATTCAAGGGACTAAATTTGCATAAAGTGGGAAGTTGATTATAAAAGAGAAAAGGAAGAAAGAAACAACAAGGACTGAAGTTGCCACTTTGAAACTTGCTTTATAACTAGAAAAAGGGCGGGGCAAACAAAAGGGCCAGTGTTGACAACTCTCCAAAGATTTAAACAAACAAACGCGGTATTAAACAACCCCTAACCACCATAACCGTTTTTCCCGCCACTTTTGCCCAACAAACCCAACTTCGTCCCAAGCCTTCCCCGCTCCTCTACAAAACCCAACCTTGTTCATACACCTTCTCTACATCAAATAGCCCACGTGTCATCATTTAATTGGATCAAACACGTCACTAATCTAATCAAACGGCTACAAATAGCTCGCAAATGATCAACGGCTGTGATTGATTGGAAGCTTCAAGAATTCTTCCCTCCTCTTCTTCATTCTTCTATAAATAGCAGCTTAGGGGTTCATTTTTAGGTTGTTGTTTTTAGTTTTAAATTTCAGAATTGTATTTTCTCTCAATTAAGCATTTACTTTCAAGTTTTTTTTTAATCAGCTTAAAAGCTCTTGTACTCTTCTCTTCTAAACTTGTACTCAATCATTTTAGCAATATCAATTCAGATTACAAGTCTTATTGTCTTTGTTTTCAAGTACAAGTCGATTTTACCATCCATAAGCTCTTAATAAGCTCAATTGAGCTTATTACTATTCACAAGCTAAAATTTAGTTAAAATTTTGTCTTAAGCCAGTCATTTACTTACCTTTATCAATTTACATCAAATCATGGACACTTGAGTAGTTTTGAGCTCAATTTGGAAGTACAAGTGAAAATAAGCTTAAATCTAGCTTATTGAGGTTTAGAGGCTAGGGAGCCACTTAGGTTCAAGCTTTTTAAGCCACTCACTCTACAAGAGTGACTTGGTTCTGAGACTACAAAACTTTCAGGTTAAATTTCCTAAGTTTCATTTTATCTTAATGTGAGTTTTTACATTTGCTTATTGTTGTTCAAACTTTGTTAATTCTCTTCAATTACATTTGTTTAAGATTGTTATTAAGCTGTTTAGAGTTTTCATTAAATAAATTTTGTGCAAAATCACTTTGTCTTTCAATTCTGTTATAAGTAGTAGTATAGGCCTAGTAGAGTAAGTAGCTTAATTTTCTTAATAAGCTATAGATCTTATAGCTTAAATAGCTTAAATAGGGTAGAATTAAGAAGAGTGGATATAAGGTTTTGTAAGTTTAAGCCTTTAGAAAGATTTAGAGTGCACTTAGTTTTGATAGCTTTCTCTTAAGAGAGTGTTTGGTTTAAACTGTTTTTGACCACTAAAGTCAACACAATCCTGTCCAAATACTTAGATTAGTTGAGTTTTAATGCTTTATTTGTGGTATTTTGATCACATCCAATACAATTGTCCTAATGCTTACAACATGAGGTTTCCAAGAGCAGTACTTAATTAAGACTGGTCTAAAAACATGTCAAAAAGCAAAGTCTCTTAGTACTGGCTAGGTCCTATAACAACTACCAACTTTTATTTTTTTTTTTTTTTAGTACCTCCCCCCCCGCTAGGACAGTATAATACTACACACCCAAAATTAACATCTCTAGTACTAGACCAAAGTCAACACTTTCAAAATAAAGCACAATTAAACTGTTCAAAGGCCCTTTTACAAGAATACAACATTAACAAAAAGGTCTAATTCAAAATATTAAAATATATATTAGACAAACAGTTAATACAGTTAGACAAATGTTAATACTGTCAGTGCAAGGGATTTAATGCTGTTAAGCCTCAGCAAGTTGGGTTGAGACCTATCAAACCCAATGGTCAATCACTAGTCTTTAACAATAAATTACATTATGCCCTAGGCATATCCAAGTCAGTATGTGCTTGTATCCCCAAAGTAACTAACTACAAAGTTTGTGTGCAAAGAAATTCATAGCTAAATGATAAAGGATTTGTAGATAGGGATGCTCAAGCACATGTCGGAAACAGAGCCCATCTTTTAGATTTCAGACTTTGATGGGTTATGTTACTTTTGGTGGAGGAGCAAAAGGAGAAGAACAACTGGAAAGGTATAATTAAAACTGACAAACTTGATTTTGAAGAATATATTTTGTCAAAGAGTTTGAAGTTCACCTTTTGAGTGTCTACACAATGTGTGACAAAAAGAACTATGTTCTTTTCACTGACACTGAATGTCCTTGTTCTGTCTCCCAATTTAATTGCCTGATTAAAGTCAAATTCTTCTTAAAATCCTAGACAGAATAACATTACAGTTTTGATATGAAAACATAGTCCAAAAGATGTTAACTTGTCTAATTGCAAAGCACATCTAAGGAACAATGTTGTGTCCTAGGAGGCTTGGTCATGGTCAATTCAAAAAATATCAAAAACATGTTCAAAGAAAATCTTGTAAGAGATTTGCCTTTAAAAAGATTTGAGAATGACCAAACATGTGTTGCCTGTCTTAAAGGCAAGCAACATAGAGCCTCTTGTAAGACCAAGGCCTTTAGTCCCACTACTAAGCCATTATTTATGCTACATATGGATCTGTTTGGTCCAACTTTTGTTAGTAGTTTAATGCATAAAAAATACTGCTTGTAGTAAACTGATGATTATAGACGATTTTCATGGTTTTCTTTTTAGAAACTTAAGGATGAAACTATGAGATCCTTAAAAACTTTATAAAAGAGATAAGAAAATCGTAGTGGATAAGAAGGTTAAAATAATCAGAAGAGACAATGGACAGAAATTTAAAAACATGTGATGGATGATTCTATAGGAAAAAGGTAATCAAGAGAGAATAAATGAAGCAAGGACACCACAGTAAAATGGTGTAGACTGAAAGAAAGAAATAAGACTCTTATTGAGGCAGCAGAACATTGAGCTGACTCTAAGTTTACCTACAACATTTTGGGCAGAAGCTGTTTCTACTGCTTGTTTATCTACAAAAATAAGGTCTTAGTAAGTCAAACCTCATAACAAGACTCCTATGAACTCTTTATGGGGTATTAAACAGTCTATATGATTCATGAAACCAATTGGAGTCATGTTACAATCTCACTACCTTAGATAAGTTGGGCAAGTTTGATGGGAAAAAGTGAAGAATGTTTCTTTGTTGGGTATTCCTTAAGGTAGCAAAGCTTTAGCGGTATACAAGATTATAACCAGTAAATTACAAAGAACACTTGCATGTATGGGTTTTTAGAGAAAAAAAACCTAATGTTAGAAGGAAATGTTCCAAAGTGGCTGTTAGATCTTGATTCTCTAATCCCAATCTATGATTATGTCCAGTGTTGCAGGGTCTGTTTCTAATGTTACTGCAGGTATACAAGAATTTTTGAGTCCAACACATCCTCCTCAACAAGATCGGTGGACTGTATTATCATGCCCAATTTGGAAAAGGATGCTTCATACTTTTATGATCTTTCATACAAATATGTTGATGAATCATAAATACAAGATCAAGCAGGGACTCAATATGATTGCAGTTTTCAGGATAATTGGTATTGATGACAACAAGTTAAAACTGCCAGTCCACAACTTAAATACTGGTATAGAGAAGTTAGTACTGCTGTTTCTAAATTAATACTGCAAAATCCTGAAGGCGTGATGACCAATTCCTACAACAGAAGACACATATGAGGGGGATCAAGGCAGTAGATTTGGGTATTCTCACCATCTATGCATTTCTTCCACTCCCTCATACAAGAATTCACAAGGATCACCCAATTGATCATGAAAGTTGTGATGTGCAGTCTTCTGTTCAGAACAAAGGATGACAACTTCTTATTTTGAACTAGGATTTGTTGGTGCCATTTATGAAGGAAAGACTCACCAGGACTTACATACATGCCTTTTTGCCTGTTTCTTAATCTCCAAGAAGAACCAAGAGAGTATCAAAAGCTCTTATGATTTCCTGCTTGGGTACAAGCAATGCAAGAGAACTTCTACATTCCAGCTACAAAATGTTGGTTCTTGTAATTTGCTAAGGTTCATAGGTCCTATTGGTACAAAATGGTCTACAGAAACAAGAACGATGAAATGGGACATTGTTGTCAGGAACAAAGCTAGACATGTTTCCCAAGGCCATACACAAAAAAGGTATTGACTATGAGAAGTTTTTGCACCAGTCGCTTATAAAAGAAGGCCATAAGAATATTTCTGGCTTACCTTCTAATATGGGTATTTACAGTCTACCAAATGATGTCAAAAGTGGCTTTTCTATATGGTTCAAAAATGAAGAGGAGTGTATTAGTGTCAACCTCCAGGTTTTGAAGACCCTGCCCATCCGAAAAAGTTTATAAAGTGTGAAAGCACTATAGGGACTTCAATCAAGCACCCATGAGCTTGGAATACACATTGGCCACTTATCTTTTGATCAATGGATTTCAAAGAAGCAAAAATTATCAAACAATTTATTTATCAAAAGTCAAAAGGGGCACATACAGCTTGTTTCAAATCTATGTAGATTACATCATATTTGGATCTACCAAGAAGGAGCATGTGATGAGTTGAGAAGCTTTATGAAGGATCGTTTCATATGAGTTCTATGGGAGAACTCACTTTCTTTTGGTTGCAGGTCCAACAGAAGAGAAAGGCATATTTATCAGTCACACAAGATAAATATGTCCATGAAATTTCAAAAAGTTTAACTACACAGATGTGACGTCTCCTCCACTCCCACAGATTTGGAAAGCCCTTATTAAAGATACAGATGCTGATGATGTTGATGAACAACATATATAGAATCTATGATTGGATCTTTGATGTTATCTTACAGCATCTAGACCTGATATCATGTTTGTCAGTTTAGGCATTTGCAAGTTCAAAGTTTCCCCAAAAACTTCCATCTTTAGCTATCAAAGAATCTTTAGATACCTTAAAGGCAAACCATCACTAGGTCTTTGGATTCTAAGGATTCTCCATTGGAGTTAGTTGGCTTACACTGATAAGTGACTATGCTTGAAGCTACCCTTTGATAGGAAGTCTCAAACCACTAGAGTGTTGTCAATTTTTGGAAAATAAGGTTAATTCCTAGGCAATGCAATAAACAAAACTTTGGGGTTGCCCACCTCACAACTTAAGCTGAATATGTGGCTGCTGCAAGTTACTGTGGACAAGATTCTCTGGATCCAAAACCAATTTGCTTGATTATGGTACATTTTATGAACACTGTTATTATTACATTGACAATACCAGTACTAAATGTCTCATAGAAATCCTGTTCAACACACTAAAACAAACACATAGAGATTAGCTTCACATAAAGAGATGCAATACTAAAAAGTTGATTCAAAGGCATAAAAAAAATACTCAACTTAATGTAGCAGATCTTCTTACAAAAGATTTTGATGCTGGTAGATTTCAGTACTTGGTTTCAAGTATTGGAATGCTTAATCCCTAAGGTCCAAATCACTTGTTTGTTTATTGTAAATTATGTTAAATTTTTGTACTGTTAGTAATTTGTCCATTAATACTGCTAGATCTAATTCGTACTGCGTAGTTTATTTTAACACTGTTTGTTAAAAACTGTTACTATAGTTAGTACGCTTGTTATTATCATGTATCTTTGTTAATCTTGTGAATAACACTTAATACTGTTAAACATGAAACATGTTTGGATTATGTTTTTCTTGGTGTTAAGCTAACTTTTTCAGGATAAACAATGAGGTGTCATATAGATTACTCTATAATGTATCATTTGAGGGGAGGAAACATGTTGGCTGTTCTTAAAGTGTTGGTTGTTACACCACATAACAAATGGTCATCAATTCACCATGTCTAATAGACATCAAGAATTGACTAGTCCAGAGCAAACGGCTACTGGTAAAGACTTCCCAAATCTGTTGATAGTTGATAGTTTACTCAAAACATGAATGGTCCTCAATGCACCATGTTATTACAATGCAGCATTGTCTATCCAAGCAAAACGCTACTGTAAAGACTTCCAAATTCCAATTATATTGTAGTTAAGTCAAAACTATAGGTTTATCATTGCAAACCATAATTTTCTAATGAAGCAATGGCTATCCAAAGCAAAACGGCATATGGTAAATACTTTCTCAAATCCGTTTATGGCTGGTAGTTTGCCAAAAACTACACTTTGTGTGAATTTGTGAGCTAAAACAACAGAGAGAATTGGTGAGCTCAAAAACAGAAAGAGAGCTGTGTGAAAAAATAGACAGAGCAAAATGAGTCCAAAAGAATTTGAGAGAACATAAATTGTGAGCCTAAAAACTTATAAGAGAGATTGTGATGAAATTATTTCTTTTAAGTCTTAAAGTTTGTACTGCTTAGGGTTGGAGAAGTAATACTGCTAGTGCAATGATTTTATACTGCTAGGCCTAAGTTTAAATACTGCTGGAAGATCGTTATACGTTTGGGCCTAACCAACTATCATTACTAATAACCGTTGAGATATTTTTCTGCCAAATACCTAGGAATAGGGGTTTGACCAATTGGACTTTTTGTATCTACTTTCTATTCTTTTGGCATTTTAATGGCTTTTATTAGGCAAAATCCCGGGTATTTTACATATACAATTAAGCAAATATCATTTACATAATAACATTTTTTCCTTGTGATAAGCTGCATCCTTTATTCGTTTCGGTTTCTGACATTCCCTTGATACATGCCCATATTCCTTGCAGTTGTAACACTGAATCCCAGACTTTTGCACGACCGGAGTACCTACATTTTCCCTAGCCCTAGCAACATTAATTGCCCTCTGATTATCATACCCAGTTCCTTTGTTAGTTCTTGGAGAATTATCTTGATTAGCTCGACTGGTGTTTGATTAAGTTCGAAGGTTGTTATTGGTAGGTTTGTAGATTTTCTTGAACGAGAGAGAAATTAAAGCCATGAGTTTGTCAATCTCCTTTTCCTTTGACATTTCCTCATCTTAAGTAACCGTAGCAGGTTCTGGATCATAAGTAGGAGCAGAAGAGGTAACAATTGCTTTTCCTCTGTTTCTTGTAAACTGTTGCGATCTGGTGGAGGAATATTAAGTGTTTTGAGTAGGATGCTTTTGATGATGGTAAACTGGTTGTTGTTGAGCAACAAGTACAAGTGGATTAGCAGTACGTGCTAGTCTTTTAGTTCGTATCTCATTGACTTCATTCTGGTGTTGCTTCAGAATGTCATAAAGCTTGTGATAGGAGACAGTCTTCAGCTCTTGACTCTGCTTAACAAGTGTCACAAACCTTTGCCATTCTGGTTGTAGTTGAAGTAAGAACTGGACATTGACCTGATGATTAGTAACATTACACTGATTTCGGACAAGCTCATTCATCATCTTGTAAAACCGTGAGTAATACGATTCAAGTGATTCACCATCTCGTGATGTGAATTTTCCAAACTCCCAATATAAATTGGTTTCAAGATCTTGAACATTAATTGATTCACCTTGTTTCAACCTTTCAATGGCTTTCCACATTTCACATGCATTCGGACAAGCATCAACTGTGGAGTAGATATCGTTATCTATCCCTGTCAGAATGATCTGAACGGCTTCAGCTTCAGCATTCATTTGATCTCGTATGTCTTGTGAAACATTCTTATAGTTCTCCATATACCTCTCTGTGGTTGTTTCAGAACTACCTTCAGCAACTGGAACTGTTTTCTCAGCCCATTGATACGTGTATGGTGGATTTTGGAGACAATAGTGGATGAGTTCACTGTTAGGTTTGGTGTCAATGTATCTCTTGATTCTGGATTTCCACTGAACGTAATTACCCGGTGCTAACATTGGTGGACGATCTTTGCTACCCGCTTCCATGATAGCATTATGAAGAGCATTCGATGATTGAGTTTGCAAATTGGTATTTGAATTTGACATTTTGATGTTGTGAATGGATATCGGATCTTAAGTAGGTAAAGTGATTGTTGTTGTGGATTGAAATCAATTAATGTTCACGGGATTTTACAAATCTTTGATTAAAACCGAGAAAAGAATGGAATCTTTCACGGGATTTTACAAAATCAAGAAGAAACCGTGAAACAATAATTAATTAGATGTTGAAATCGTTGGTGAAATTGAAGTACGTGAGCTTTTGTTGGCGAAAAATAAGCTTAAAACGATGAGCGATGCACAAACGATTCACTTTTGAGGACTAACGATTGAATTATATGAAATAAGGACCTACGGTGCAAAGAAATTTCATTGAGAAGGACTATGAATTCAACAAAGGACTAATGGTGTAATTGTAATAAGCCTCCAAAGGTTGCATGTGCCAAATTGTGAAACTTGGTAATTAATGATTAAATTCCCACCAAAATCATTTTCTTCTAAGTTTGAATTTAGAAAAGAAATACAACGAATGAACTTTTCTTCGTGCGGGGTGATTCGTTTATCGTCGGTAAAAACCGAATATACCACGATGATCGAAAACGTATCATGATCACAATGGTGTATGTCTTAAGTCCCGTAGTTTACCGACACTCGAAACCGAAAAACCAAAACAGGACTTAAACGAATAGATTTTGTTCGTGTTTGACTAGTTCGATTGATGAAGGGATACGACTAGTTCGGTTGTTTCTACTAAGTGACTCGTTCGGCTCCTTCTATGAAAACGACTAGATCGGTTCTTATATGTTGAACTAGATCGGCTTCAAAGAAATGAACACGTTCGGCTCTTTAAGTATTTGACTAGTTCGGTTCCTTAAGTGTTTGACTAGTTCGGTTCATAAGACAATGACTAGATCGGTTGTTTAGTTCGATGGTCTCGTTCGGTTCTAAAAGAAAACAACTAGATCGGTGGTTTCACTAGTTCGAGTCTGAAGAAGTTTGACTAGTTCGATTCCGTGACTAGATCGGTTCTTGAAGCACACTGACTAGATCGATTACTTGTGAGATCAACTAGTTCGGTTTGCAAAACAACAAAGTGTACTACCGTCCTTCTCGTTGTCTTTTTTACAGAAACCAACAAACCCGAGTGTACAACAAAGCTAAAAATGTGGATCTTGTCTCCCTTTTTTTTCTTTGAACCGTGGACCATAAATAAGCCAAGCAATAAGCTTTTTAGACAAGGAAATAAGCTAGGAAAAGTGGCGACACAAAAAAATAAGCTAATAACAAGCTTGAACGAAAGGAAAGAAAAAAATTGTTTAGACCACAAAGAAGACACGAAAAAGCTGTTAGAAAGACAAAAGAAAATAATCAAATCCAAAACGTTTCCAAAGAGACAAGACTTGTTTGAATTAAAGAAACACAAATCATTTTTGTTTTATTTTGTTGCCGTAACTCACAACCTTAATAAAACAAAAAAATAAAATTAAACACGACCCACTAATCTTTGTTGTACAAATAAAAAATAAAACAAGCTTAATGTATGAAGCTATGAATAAGCCGAATAAAAGTTAAAAAAAATGACCACAAACAAAAAATACGAAACCCACCCCGTGGCGAGTGATACCAAATGTTATCCCAAGATAATAAGCTATCCAAACACAAGATAAGTCATACCAATAAGCAAAATAGAAAAGAGAAAAGAAAAATGGAAGATTTATTAGAGAGAGGAAGTGAGGGTGGAAGATTACACACACATACACAAGTGAATGAAATGGTAACCAACAACCTCTCCATGTGTGGAGAGGGTCCTTTTATACCCCTAGCCAACATGTAGGCATATGGGCTTTCTAACTTGGGCCAGACTTGGCTTATCTTGGGCTTTGAGCCTGAAACATGGACAATATTATATTACAATCCAAGCCCATTTAACCCGACTAGCCTATTACTTAACAAAACTAATAAGACCGATAACATTCTTGTTTAACTTAATATAATTAAGGCTAACAGAATCATTGAAACAATTCATGTAGATTTTGATGAGCTGACTGCGATGGCTTCTGAACATAGCAGTTCAAGACCCGCACTTCATGAAATGACTCCTGCAACAATCAGTTCAGGACTCATGCTAAACCCTCCTCCTCCTTCAACATCGTTTGTACCACCTTCGAGAAGTGAGTGTGATCTTTTGTTTCAACCGCTATTTGATGAATTACTCACTCCTCCAGCCAGTGTTGATTACCCAGTCCCTGAAGTCGTTGCTCCAATTCATGAAGTAGTAGCTCCAGTTCCTGCTGTATCAACCGGTTCATCTTCTTCAACAAATGTTGACCAAGATGCACCATCACCAATAACTCTCAAACAACGCCCGAAACTCAACCTCCCGTCATTCCTAACGATGTTGAAGAAGACAATTATGATATTGAAGTTGCACATATGGGTAATGATCTGTACTTTGGTATCTCAATTCCATAAGTTCATTCTGATCAATCTTCATCATCGGATATTATTTATACAATTGTGCATCCCGATCACCAAATTTCTGAACACAATAGCAAATGGACTAAGGATCACCCACTTGAAAATATAATCGGTGAATTCGCTAGACCAGTTTCTACAAGGCTGCACTTACATGAGCAAGCTATTTTCTGTTACTACGATGCTTTTCTCACTGCTGTTGAACCCAAGATGTATAAAGATGCTTTGACTCAATCCGGTTGGATCGAAGCAATGCAAGAAGAACTCAATGAGTTCGAACGCCTTAGAGTATGATTGTTGGGATTAAAAGACTTCAAGATAATTCTTAGAGTTACTGCTGCTCATGTATATTAGTGCTGTCAAGCATAACTTAGTGCTGCTGGTAATACTAATGAAAATTATGCTAAGTAGATAAGTTACGAGGTAAAAAAGTTTTTAAAAAAAAAAAAAAAAAAAAATAAAAGTTACTACTGCTAGTTACTACTGTTATGTATAATAGTACTGTAATTGCAAAGATTACTACTGCCAGAAGAAGTTAAGACAAACTCAAGATGAAGACTGTAAAATACTAAAGTAGTTACTACAGCTATACAAAAAGTTTAGTACTGCTAGTTTATGTTAGTACTATAGAGTAAAATCGATATTAGTTAATCTGCTTTGTGCAAGTTACAACTACTGAGTGATTACTACTGCTGGAAGGATTATGCTGACAAAGATGAGATCAATGACTTATCAGAAAAGAGATAAAGATTGATTAGAGAACAAGAAACTTTACGAAGATAAGTAAAGTAATTTGTAAAGAAGTATTATGACTTATTTGTTTAAGAGATTATGTTTGTTTATTAAAAAGATCATGATAACTTAGGAAAGTATTGTAAGCCTTGTAGGACTCCTTGGTGTATAAAAGGAGGTCCTAGGGCATGTAGTTTGATATATATCTCTTTTACACATCTTTGATATTCATAGCTTCAAGGTTTTGTAAACCCTAACACTATTAAGAGTGTTCATTTTATATTGAGGCTGAAAGTTTAGTAACATGTCTTGTTATTGATTTTGTGTTATTGTTTTATTAGAATTCTTCTTAGTATCATTGACTAGATTTTGCATAGTCTTTGATATATTCAATCAAAGTTTCTACCATAGTTGTCTTGGATTTATTCAATACAACTAAGCCTTTTACAAGCTAAGCAAGATCATTTCACGTGGATCAAAAAGTGGGAATCAGAGCCTTGTGAGAAACTTTGATTAAAAAGAAACAAATCTACACATACCAGATCTATTTGTTTGTGAAAACATGGAGGCAGTATCTTCACCAATGACGCTGCTGCAAACTACCAGAAGCTTCATCCAGTAAATTTGAGCTTTGGAAAATAAGGATAGAACAGTACTTCCTAATGACAGATTATGCTCTTTGGGAAGTAATAGTAAATGGAGACTCACCTCCACCAAAGAGAACTGTTGATGGTGTTGAGCAAACATATCCTCCTACAACTGCAGAGGAGAAGTTAGCAAGGAAGAATGAGTTAAAGGCAAGAGGTACACTGTTGATGGCTCTTCCAAATGAACATCAACTAAAGTTTAATACCTACAAATGTGCCAAGACTCTGATGGAAGCCATAGAGAAAAGGTTTGGAGGTAATAAGGAGTCAAAGAAAACTCAGAAGACACTTCTAAAGCAACAGTATGAGAATTTCAATGGATCAAGCTCAGAAGGACTTGATCAAACCTATGATAGGCTTCAAAAGCTTATCAGTCAGCTAGAGATTCTGGGTGAAACTATTTCTCAAGAAGATATGAATCTGAAGTTTCTAAGAAGTCTCCCATCAGAATGGAAGACTCATACCTTGATCTGGAGGAACAAATCTGATTTAGACACCTTAAGCATGGATGACCTATACAACAATCTGAAGATTTATGAAACTGAAGTTAAAGGGTCATCAAGCACAAACCAAAATTTACAAAATATGGCTTTTGTGTCTTCCAATAACTTTGGCAGTTCCAATCAAGCTTATGGTTCTAACTCTATCAATATTGATAGTATGAGTGATGCTATGATCTATTCTTTCTTTGCAAACCAATCCAAAAGTCCACAATTAAATGATGAGGACTTACAACAGATTGATGTTGATGACTTGGAAGAGATGGATCTAAAGTGCCAGATGGCTATGTTGACTATGAGAGCCAGAAGATTCCTAAATAAGACTAGAAAGAAGATTAAGGCAAATGGTTCTGATACCATAGGGTTTAACAAATCAGAGGTGGAATACTATAACTATCATAAAAAGGCTTATTTTGCAAAGGAGTGCAGGGCTCTAAGGGAGAACATGAATAGAGAACCTGTAAGGAGGAATGTGACAATGGAAACAATAGAGGCAAAAGCTTTGGTGGCTCAAGATGGACTTGGGTATGACTGGAGTGACCAGGCTAAAGATGGACCTATAAACTTTGCACTTATGGCATATACATCTTCAGGTTCTTCAAGTTCTTCAAGCTCAGATTCTGAGGTATCTACTTGTTCTAAAGCATGTTAAAAATATTATGAAACTCTCAAAGAACATTATGATAATCTAACAAAAGATTTTAATAAGTCTCAATTAAATGTAGATGCTTATAAAGTAGGTCCAGAATCTGTAGAGGCTAGACTAGATGTGTATAAAAAGAATGAGGTTATTTTTGAAGAGGACATAAAGATTTTAAAACTTGATATTAAGTTGAGAGATAATGCACTAACAGAGTTTAGAAAGAAATTTGAAAAAGCTAAAAAGGAAAGAGATGATTTAAAACTTACCTTAGAAAAGTTTGAAAATTCATCTAAAAATCTAAGCAAACTGTTAGAGATTTAAGTAAGTGATAAGTTCAAGACTGGTATGGGGTTTGATAGTCAAGTGGTTAATAGTCAAGTGTTTGATAGTCAGGAGAATGATAGGTACAAAACAAGTGAAGGGTATCATGTTGTTCCTCCTCCCTATACTAGGATTTCATGCCCCCTAAATATGATTTGGTACTTGCTAATGAGGAAGAATATGTTTTTAGTGAGTCAGTAACTAGTATACCTGATGTTACAATAAGTGAAGCTAAGACTAGTGTGTCAAAACCTAAGTCTGTTGGTGAACCACTTATTGAAGACTGGATATCTGACAGTGAGGATGAGAATGAGACTAAGTTTAAGTCTAAACAGAGAAAACCTAGTTTTGCCAAAATAGAATTTGTTAAATCTAATGAGCATGTAAAAACACCTATAGAGTCTGTTAAGAAGGTAGATAACAAAAAGCAAGCTAAATACCCTAGGAAAAATAGTCAAATCCCTAAAGGTAACCAGGGAAACTAGAATAATTTGATGACTCAGAAATTAGGAAGTCATTTTGAGTTTAAAAATAAAGCTGGTTATGAATGTGGCAGTTTTAATCATTTGATCAAAGATTGTGATTTCTATGAAAAGAAAATGGTAGAGAAAACTGTATGGAACAATGCTAGAAGGGTAAATCACCAAAATTCTCAAAGAATGGCTCACCCTCATCCAAAAGGAAACTTTGTTCCAAAAGCAGTCTTAATGAAATCTGGCATTAAAACACTTAATACTGCTGGGCAAAACTTTTCAAAAGCGGCAGTGTCAGTTAATACTGCCAGACCAATTAATACTGCCTACCCAAGACCAAAAGTAAATAGTGCAAGGACAACATCAAATGTTTTTATTAGAGCACATACACATGTTAGAAGGCCCTTTAACAAGTCTATAACAAATAAGAACAGTAATTTAAAAGAAAAAGTTAATACTGTTAAGGGAAATGTTACTACTGTTGGGCCAAAAGTAGTAGTAAGTGATAATAAGAGAAATGAGGCTAATGTTGTTAAGGCCTCAGCATGTTGGGTTTGGAGACCAAAGCAAAAGGTTTTAGACCATGTCTCTAGACACAATGGTGCATCAATGAATTTTAAAAGATTTGACTATGTTGATACACAAGGCAAATCCAAGTATGTAATGGCTTGGGTCCCCAAGAGAGCCTGATTCTCTTACTTTTTGTGCAGGACAATTCACAGCTAGAATTGCAGGAAAAAGGAGTAATTGATAGTGGATTCTCTAGGCACATGACTAGAAACAAGTCCTACCTCTCAGATTATGAAGAAATTGATGGTGGATTTGTTGCATTTAGAGGAGATCCCAAATGAGGTAGAATCACTAGTAAAGGTAAAATCAGTACAGGTAAATTGGATTTTAAAGATGTGTACTTTGTTAAGGAGCTTAAGTTTAACCTTTTCAGTGTCTCACAAATGTGTGACAAGAAAAACAGTGTTCTTTTTACAGATACTGAATGTGTTGTTTTGTCCCCTGACTTTAAGCTACTTGATGAAAATTATGTCTTGTTTAAAGTTCCTAGAAAAGATAACATGTGCAGTGTTGATTTAAAGAATATTGTTCCTTTAGGAGGTCTAACTTGTCTCTTTGCAAAGGCCACATTAGATGAATCTAATTTATGGCATAGGAGGCTTGGACATATAAATTTCAAAACTATGAATAAACTAGTGAGGGGAAACCTTGTTAGAGGTTTACCTTTAAAGATTTTTGAAAATAATCATACATGTGTTGCTTGTCAGAAAGGAAAGCAACATAAAGCCTCTTGTAAGACCAAGACTGTAAGCCCAATCAGCCAACCACTACAAATGTTGCATATGGATTTGTTTGGGCCAACATTTGTAAAGAGTCTAATGAAAAGGATGTGCTGCCTAGTTGTCACAGATGACTATAGTAGGTTTAGTTGGGTTTTCTTCTTAGCCACTAAGGATGAAACTAGTGAAATCCTTAAAATATTTATTACATGCATAGAAAATCTAATAGACCTTAAGGTGAAAGTGATCAGATGTGACAATGGGACTGAATTCAAGAATAAGATCATGAATTAGTTCTGTGAAATGAAGGGTATTAAGAGGGAATTTAGTGTTTCTAGGACTCCACAACAAAATGGAGCAGCAAAAAGAAAAAATAGGACACTAATAGAGGCTGCTAGGACTATGCTAGCTGATTTAAAGTTGCCAACAACTTTTTGGACTGAAGCAGTTAATACTGCTTGTTATGTTCAAAATAGGGTATTAGTTATCAAGCCTCACAACAAGACCCCTTATGAACTTTTTCTAGGTAGAAAACCTGCCTTAAGCTTCATGAGACCATTTAGGTGTCTTGTTACTATACTTAATACATTAGATCACCTAGGTAAGTTTAATGGAAAGGCTGATGAAGGGTTCTTTGTAGGATACTCTACCAATAGCAAAGCATAAGTGTATTTCAACATTAGAGACTAGGATTAGTAAAGTAGAACCTGCATGTCAAGTTTTAGTGAAATAAACCCTTAAAAAATTGAAGAAAATAGACCTAATTGGCTTTTTGATATAGATGCTCTAACAATATCTATGAATTATAAGCCAGTTGTTGCAGGGAATCAACCTAATGGTAATGCAGGTACCAAAGAAAACTTTGATGCAGGTCAAGATGGGAAGAAGATAGTACCTGATCAATCGTATATACTACTACCATTGTTGACATCTGATCCATCACTCTCTAAAAGTTCAAAGGATTCTCCTAATGCTGGATTCAAACCATCAAGGGAGGAGGAAAAGATGGAATCTAAACATCCAGAGAATGAAGATATTGAGGTGTCAAATACAGAGGAGCCAAGAGTTAATCAAGACCATGATGTAAATGTCAACAACACTAACAACATTAATACTGTTTGTCCAACTGTTAATGCTGCTGACATAGAAAATAATGTTGTTGATGAGTATATAGTCTATGGATGTATTGATGATCCATATATGCCTAATTTGGAAGAGATTGTTTATTCTGATAATGATGAAGAAGTTGGTGCAGAGGCTGACATAAACAATTTGGCTACAACCGTGCCTGTCAGTCCTATTCCAACTACAAGAGTTCACAAGCATCATCCACTTGAACAAATCATTGGAGATATACATTCAGCACCTCAAACCAGAAGGATGACAAAGAATGTGACTGAACATGGTATGATTAGTTTAGTGCAACAAAGAATCAACCATAAAGATTTTCAGAATTATCTGTTTGCTTGTTTTCTATCACAAGTAGAACCCAAAAAGGTAATTCAAGCTTTGACAGATCCAAGCTGGATAGAAGCAATGCAGGATGAGCTTCTACAGTTTAATCTGCAAAAGGTTTGGACTTTGGTTGACTTAACATATGGCAAGAGGGCCATTGGTACTAAATGGGTGTACAGAAACAAGAAAGATGATAGAGGTATTGTGGTTAGAAACAAGGCAGGCTGTGTACATAGGGTTACACCACGAGAAGTATAGATTATAACGAAGTTTTGCTCCAGTTACTAGGATTGAAGCATTAGGCCTTTTCTACCTATGTGCCTCATTCAAGAACTTCATTGTTTATCAGATTGATGTGAAGTGTGCATTTTTGTATGATCACAATTGAATGAAAGTTTATGTTTGGCAACCTTTAGGTTTTGAAAGAATCCAGAGTTTCAAACAAAGTTACAAGGTAGAAAAGGCTTTATAGGTTTACACAAGCCCTGAGACCTGGTATGAGACCTTATCTACCTATTTATTAGAAAATAGATTTAGAAGAGGGACTATAGACAAGACTTTGTTTATCAAGAAGGACAAAGGTGATATCCTGTTAGTGCAGGTGTATGTAGATGACATCATCTTTGGGTCTACTAAAAAGTCTTTATGTACTGAGTTTGAACAGATGATGCACAAGAGATTCCAGATGAGTTCTATGGGGGAGCTCACTTTCTTCTTAGGGTTGCAGGTAAAACAGAAAGATGATGGAATCTTCATTAGCCAAGACAAATATGTGGCTGATATTTTGAAGAAGTTTGATTTTGCCACTGTGAAGACAGCAAGCACTCCCATGGAGACTAACAAAGCATTACTCAAGGATGAAGAAGCTGCAGATGTGGATGTTCATTTATACAGATCAATGATTGGATCATTGATGTACCTAACAGCTTCTAGACCTGACATAATGTTTGTTGTTTGTGCTTGTGCAAGGTTCTAAGTTACACCAAAGACTTCACATCTTTATGTTGTGAAGAGAATCTTTAGATACTTAAAAGGTCATTCTAAATTGGGCCTTTGGTATCCTAGAGATTTACCATTTGACTTGGAGGATTTTTTTTAATAGTGATTATGCTGGTGCTAGCTTAGACAGGAAATCCACAACACGAGGTTGTTAATTTCTTGGAAGAAGATTGATTTCATGGCAATGTAAAAAAGTAGACTATATTTGCCAATTCCACTACTGAAGCAGAGTATGTTTTTGCTGCTAATTGCTGTGGACAGGTGTTATGGATCCAAAATCAATTGCTTGATTATGGATACAACTTTATGAACACCAAGATTTTCATTAACAATGAAAGCACAATCTGCATTGTTAAAAATCCAGTGTTTCACTCAAAGACTAAGAACATTGAGATTAGACATCACTTCATTAGGGATTCATATGAGAAGAGATTAATTCAAGTGATCAAGATTCACATTGATCACAATGTTACTGATTTACTCACAAAGGCATTTGATGTCAGCAAATTTCAATATCTGATTCCAAGTATTGGAATGCTTAACCTCTGAAGTATTAATCGAGGAGAGGTACATTATGAAGTCTTAATTAATGAAAGGATATTTGGAACGGAATGGAACAGCAGCTAAGGATGAATTTCAAGTTAGTGCTGTTAGAGTAACTTACTACTGGCAAGTATACTTAATGCTGCTAGTTGCATTTAATATTGTTGTCAAAATTAAAAATGTTGCACCAATCAAGCAAAAGTGGGTGAAGGGTCAGGAAATCCCACTGAACCCCATCACACATCCACAATGGTCTCACTATTTAATCTTGAACCAATCACTGTTCCATCATTATCTTAACCCAAAAAGACTTAAAAACCTAGGAAAGCCAAAAGGACCATTGAGATATCTCAGTTTAGTGGACATATTCCCTTTCTAACAGATGAGACTGCCATTAAGGTGTAGGAAGACAAAATGGAAAGGGCTACCACTATTGCTTCTAGCTTAGAAGCAGAGCAGGACAGTGGTAACATAAATATGACCCAATCCATGGCAACACTTAAAGAGTCTTTTCCTCAGGGAACTGATTCAGGTAGTGGTCCCAGGTGTCAAGATACCATATTGGGGGGAGGGGGTGTAGAAGCTCAAATTTGATTTGAGGCTGCATCTAAACAAGTCTTATGATCCACCTCTCTCAAGAGTTAACACACTTGGAAGTGGGAAGGACAACATGAAACTAAAGGAATTGATGGAATTTTGTACCAAACTATCTGTTAGGGCTTTTGATTTGTGATATAAAAACAGATAGAGTGAATTGGTGAGAAAAAAAAATGAGAGATATAGTGAGCTAAAAAATAGAAAGATAGTTGTGTGATATAAAAACATATAGAGTGAATTGGTGAGAAAAAGAAATGAGAGATATTGTGAGATTAAAAACTAAAAGAGAGCTTGTGAGAATCAAAATTAATGATGAAAATTCTTTTTGGAATGAAATTGGAGTTAATGCTGATGTTTCAAAGTTAATGCTGCTAAGCATAAACTTACTGTTGCCAGTACTTGTTTATGCTGCTAGGCATTAACTTACTGCTGTTAGGCATAAGTTAATGTTGCCAGACATAACTTCCTACTGCTGGGTTCGTTAATAATGTTAGGCTTAACTTAATGCTGCCAGTTTAAGTTAATGTTGTTGAGGGTGATTTTATAAATACTTCGATTAAGGGTTTCAATCACTCATTCAATCGATTTTACACCTTGATATACTCTTTAATCATAAACCCTAACTCAATTTCATCTTTAATCATCAAAACCCATCACAATGTCGACCTTAAAGTTTGCTGAAACTTATAATTTGGTTACGTTTTTGGAAAAACCCAAAGAAAGTAATGGGTTTGACGGCATTATTGATTTTCTAAATGTAAGTTCTATCAAGTAAGCGTTAACGGTTAATCCTATAGTATATGAATCATGCATTCAACAGTTCTGGGCAACTGCTAAGGCTAAGACAGCTAATAGGGAACATCATATACAAGCCCTAGTCGATAAGAAGAAGGTGATCATCACTGAGAAGAGTGTGAGAAGTGATCTAATGTTAGATGATGCTGAAGGGACTAAATGTCTGCCAAATGATGTAATTTTTTAACAGCTCACACTCATGGGGTTTGAAAATCTTACACAAAAGCTTACATTCTATAAAGCTTATTTTTCATCCCAATGGAAATATCTTATCCATACAATTCTGCAATGCCTTAGTGCTAAAACTACAGCTTGAAATGAATTTAGTAGCACTATGGCATCTGCTATCATTTGTCTTGCTACAAACTAAAAATTTAACTTTTCCACGTACATTTTTGATCATATGATGAAGAACTTGGAGGGTAGGGTTAAATTTCTTATGTATCTAAGGTTTGTGCAAGTATTCCTGGACAAACAAGTTTAAGGATGCCCAAACATAAAGGGATTTATGTTACACCTTCCCATACAAAGAAGATTTTTGCTAATATGAAGAGGGAAGGAAAAGGTTTCTCTAGGAGAATCACCCCTCTATTTCAAACTATGATGGTTCAAGCTCCAAAAGACATGGGTGAAGATTCAGCTGCTCCTACTTGTTAATACAAATAATGCTTAAAAATGTTATTTATATTTTTCGACCTCTCAACGTTTTGATAATAACAAAATGTAAAAATGTTTACAATAAAAATAAACGTTTACAAATTATTAAATGTAACATTTCATTTCTAAGATTAGTGAACACTTAAGGTATGGACAAACAGAATAATTAAGCATGATTACTGATTAAGAAAATATTTTTCTCTTAATCCTTACTTTTAATTCTACAAAAGTATTTTCTCAAAAATACATTTACAAAATATTTTCTAATTAAAATAAAAATGTTTATTAAAAACTTAAAATTTGAAATTAAAATTTCCTCCCCAAAACGGAAGCTTCTACACCAGATACAATCTTCCCCACAAAAAGACAAAAAGGGAGCGAAGTCTAGGCGGCGGCCCTCTTATATATAAGGGACCGCCGGGACCGCCCCCAGAGAGCCGTTGGGATTCCATGCCTATAAATACTGCTTCATTCCCAGCAGAAAAGTATTCCTCTTTGCACGGAATTTTTTAGTCTTTTCTTTCTCTCTTTAAACCTTCTTTCTCTCACTAAAACTCTTGATCACTAACATACTTAGATCTTGTTTCAAGTGATCTAATCTCTTCTTTTCATCTCTTCCCTCTCATTCAAGTGCAAGAGAAGAACACTCGTATTCGTCAAGAAACGAAGTGTTAAT
Organism: Tanacetum coccineum; assembly: GCA_026074375.1. Classification (NCBI taxonomy): domain Eukaryota; kingdom Viridiplantae; phylum Streptophyta; class Magnoliopsida; order Asterales; family Asteraceae; genus Tanacetum; species Tanacetum coccineum. Next base: position 83,090 of record BQNB010002825.1, read on the forward strand.
TAGTGATCTCTCCTCTCTTCTTCTAAGTACCAAAACTATATTGTATTTATCTTGTGTATTTGTGTGATTCGGATATTGTGTAGATCTGATAGTGTAGATCTTATGAGTGCGTATATCTTGTGATGTGGTAGATTGGTTCTAGCTAAGATTAGGACTCGACATTTAGCTTAGTGTCAGAAAATAACGTAAGAAACGTGTAAACGGTTTTCTCCGCCTAAAAGGAGCTTGTTGACATAGTGAAATCTCGAGTAGGATACTCAGGGAGTGGAGTAGGGCGAAGATGTAGTATCCCGTTATCACTTCATAACATACAATCGATCACGAAATCGAACTAGAAAGGAGAAAGAAAGAGTTGTTCTAGAGAGAGAAACTAGAGAGGAAGAGAGGCTTGCAAGGAAAAGGAATAAGAAGCCAATATAGCTTGATTAAATCAAGGGATAACACGCAAGCTATGATGGGAAGCAGACTTTAAATAAGCTCAGAGGCTACAAAGCAAAGAACTAAGGAAGATAGGGTAACCAGTTGATGAAAGATCAAGACTGTTAGTATAGCTCAATGGGAACATAAAAAGAAGCCTTTGCAAAGCTTAGAGCTGAAGAAAATATAGAAGAAATCCACCTACCAAGCTCAAAAGAGATATCAAAATATCTATCTAATTTTGAAAAAAATAATGTTGGATACAAACATAGTCAGTTGAAGAGCAAAAGATATGATGAAATCCAGAAGTTGTTTGATAAGGAGATGAAAAGAGTAAATACTTTTGTGGACATGAATTTATAGTTAGTGAAAGGTAGGTGAGACAGACAGAGGAAAGTTCAAAAGAGGCAGTGGGATAGAAACTTGATAATGATAAGTCAAAGAAACAAAGATAGATGAGCATGTAGAAGCTGAAAAAGATGATGATCCAGGAGGAAGAAATAGAAAAAGACATATGGAATATTTCAAGATGAAGACTGAAATAACAATATGATGTTATACCTCTAGCCACACAACCTCTAAAGAATATTAATATAAGATGTTAAAGAAGGACAAAAGGGATTCTATCACTTGATAAGAGCTGCTGGATAAAAGTTCAAAAGATGTTCATCATGATTAGGATACTTCAGGTATTGACAGTAGAGAAACTAAGAAACTCTCTGGAAGTTTGTTCCAAAGAAGCATGTAATAAACAGGCCAGGTTGATGAATGCGAGTGCGCGCGTGTGAAGGTGTGAGAGAGATGTGAGTTTTTTATAGGGGGTATATGAAGTAATATTTAAACCGACATAAAAAGTGAAATATGGAGAAGTCAAACAATGATATAGAAAGTGACTGTTTGGAAAGCAGTCTTGATTCTTATGGATGCACTTTTAAGGTTTAAGAATCTACATACCTTATGTTGGTTGAGAAAAAGATATCCCCTTAACACCAATAACAATATCAAACACTGAAATAAAAAACTTCAAAGCTGGGCCTGTTGGAATGAGATGTGTTATCAACTACTCAAGCTTATGACAAAGCAGGAAAAGGGTCAATGAAGTGTTTGAATGCATCCTCCTAGTGATGGTGAAGACTTTTAATGAAACTTGAAGATTCAAAAGATGAACATCAAGTTTAGGGGAGGATTGTTGGGTTTAAAAGACTTTAAGATATTCTTAGAGTTACTGCTGCTCAGGTATATATTAGTGTTGTCAAGCATAACTTAGTGCTGCTAATAATACTAATAAAAATTATGCTAAGTAGTTAGTACTGGTAGTATAAATTTTACTACTGCTAGTTACTACTGTTAGTATAAATTTACTGCTGCTAGTAGAAGTTAAGACTGCTCAGAGATAAAGACTGAAAATATACTAAGCTAGTACAAAAGTTAGTACTGCTATTATATGTTAGTACTGCTAGAGTAAACTTCTAAGTAGTTAATGCTTCTTGTGCTCAGTTACAACTGTTGAGTGATTACTATTGCTGGAAGGAATATGCTGAATAGAGATGAGGATCAAAGATTATTAGAGAACAATATACTTTATGAAGATAAGTATTAGTTGATATGGTAAAGAAGATATGTATAAGTTATTGTTTAAGAGATACGTTTGTTTATAGAAAAGATATTAATAAGTTAGGAAAGTATTGTAAGCCCTGTAGGACTCCTTGATGTATAAAAGGAGGTCCTATGGCATAATTTTTGATGTACATATTTGATATTCGTAGCTTTAAGGTTTTGTAAACCCTAACACTATTAAGAGTGTTCATTTTATATTGATGTTGAAAGTTTGGTAATCTGTCTAGTTATTGATTTTGTTATTGTTTTATTACAATTCTTCTTAGTATCATTGACTAGATTCCGCATAGTCTTTGATATTCATAATCAAAGTTTCTACCATAGTTGTCTTGAATTTATTCAATATAACTAAGCTTCTTACAAGCTAAAGCAAGATCTATTCAAGTGGGATCAACAGCATCGTCAGGATAAGAGCAAGATGAGATAGAAAAGGTGCCTAATTATTTTCAATGTTCACAAGGTACTGGAACCAACTTGGCCCCATAACGAAGAATGCAGCTGGGCCTAGAGGATCAAGTGACCCCAACTACTAGAATGTAAAAAAGAAAGAATACATGTACCAATGATACAGTCAAGCATCTTAAACAGTTTTAAATGCACATGAAAAGGGGATCTCTGCCTTTGGGACTTGTATGTGGAAAAGACAAACACACTCAAAAAATTAGTGGTGAATACACATCAGAGATACCCACAGAATATACCTTCCAATTCAGGAAATCAACACTGCACCTACAAATTCTTGTCCTGTGAAGAATATGATCACTGTCACGGATAATCCGGATATCCAATTAATTCCGTTCAAGCCTTCTCAAACGTGACTTGTAGGTATTTATATATCTAGAGTAGAGCTTTCATAGCTAAAGCAAAAGCTGAAAGAGAGATTAGAGGAGATCACATTTTGATTATTTAAGCTTAGAGAACTATGTTGTTGAGTTACAATCTACGAAACCCTTAAACCACTTTCAAGACGGAGTTGAAAGAAAACTGATCCTCTTTTGCCTACTAGTGTGTATTAAGAGAATATACATTTGATTTGGGAGCATTTAAAATTAGTTTTAAAGCATGGCCGAAATATTTGTTAGGATGTAGATGAGCTTTCAGAAGGTGAGGCCATTTCCAGATCCCAGTTGATGCATTTTGTTGGACATTGATTCAATAATGGAATTTAAACCCCCTAGGCATAAGCCTTGGGTTAAAGATGAAAGTAAGAGTTCATGTTACTGGTTCTTTATAGTGTTGGTTGATGACAATAGATCTTCAATCCCAATTCAATTTCACAATTCATTAGTTATAGACACAAGGTTCGTAAAATGCACCCACTTGTTGAATTCTTTAACTACAAAGATTAAATGAAATTTGTAATTCATTTAATGATTGGTTCATGCAAGTTAACATTTTAGGCCATTAAAAAATTTATGGTTCCCAATGCAAAACACAAGATATATTAGCTTGCAGCACATACATGAAGAATATAAGCAGGATGGTGTGGACAAAGCATACAAGTTATTTGTTTTGCGAGAGCAGCATCTGCTACAAGTGTTACTAGGAGTATAAAAAGTTGTATGTTGTGAGCTTAAGACGATTAAATTCCTAAGGTCACATGAATGGTTGAACAAATAATACCAACAGAACACATTCGGACTAGATCTCTATTTTTCATTTAACACAAAATGCAGGAAACTGAAACAATTATTTTTCTTAATGCCATTACAGTTACTTTTTACTGCTTTCATATTTATGAGTATTAGGTATAGTTGTATAGTATTTAATGATTTTATATTTTGGATTTTTAGGCAGAGCCAAATCTGATTTATTTCTCAACAACATCTGTGAGGTCCTTTAATGGTAAAATCGTTGGCGGAGGGACAAGCCATGATCACCTTTTAGAGTACAATCAGGGAGTATTACATAAAGAAATATTAATGTAACAAGAGTGCGATTGAAAAATACAACTGGTCCTTTGACCCCAACTGCAACCGAAAAGTTATGGAATTCCATTAAGAAAGAACTAATTTGATGAAGGTGCATGTAATGGAGAAAATAAGTATCAAGTTTCAGGTTCACTTGGTGATCAGTGTGTTGTGGATGTAGTGACTATGACATGTTTATGTAAGAAATAGGAATTGACAGGGATTCATTGTAAGCATGTTGTTGCAGCTTGTTGGAATATGACTCTGAATGACTGGGCGCACCCACCCCTAGAAGTGTGGTTAAAATCCTTGTTAATGGTTGACCTGCATGGAAGGGAAACATAACTCTCACAAGGTACAACCAATTTTTGGGACCAAGTACTAGGAGAAGTCCACATGTCCAACAACACTTTTTCCACCCAAGCATCATGTCCAGGTAGGCCGACCAAGGAAGAAAAGAAAGAGGTCCAAACATGAGGATAAACCTTTTGTGAAAGATAGTAAACTGAGCAGGAAAGGAAGAATCATAACATGTCAATCCTGCGAAAACACTGGACACAATAAGGCAACATTCCAAGGACAAGGTCGAAAGGCACAACATGTAGAATTTATTTGAGTTCAAGCATAAGTGAGATTCTTTGATCCAGAACATCATAGAACAGTTTAAATGTTTTTTTAATTAGTGGAAACGTGCAGAAGTTTATGTTAGAGCATCTAGGCAAGCACAACAAACAAAACATCGTAATAGTGGTCAAGGAAGGTCAGTGGATCAGGTGTTGGTGTTGTTATAGGTTTCTCTGCTGCTGTTGGTCAAGGTGGTCCAGGTGTTGACAGTCAAGGTTTATCTCATACTAGATGGACAAAGAAAATAGTACAAACAGAAAGAATTAAGTCCCTAAGAAAAAAGAACTCCCTCGTACAACCTCAAGTCAACCTTCTACAACCAGTTCTTAGTACTAGTGAGTGAAACAAAGAATCATGATGGACGAGAAAATGGGTGATGGGTAATATCCAGACAAATTCAAAGTGCATAGGTGTAGGCAAGTGAATGTTTCGTAATTCCAAAAACTAATAATGTTTCAGGAGCAGTGAGGTCTTAATTCAAGTCTACTTAATTAGCGCCCCAAAAAAAAAACATCAAAGTACCACATAATGGGGCAACTGTCTACCTTAGTCCTTTTAGAAGGCAAATCATAAAAGTCCACTTAGGAAGAAACATGAATAATTTCACTTGTTTAGGGACTTGATTATATAGATTTAAGCTGTTTGTGACATATAATTACTTATTCTTGAAAAAACTATCAATAGCATTGACATGTTATAACACAATTAGGTCCTGATTGTGGAAACCTGAGTTTTTCCCCCATTTTCAAAACCATATAAGTAGCATAAGAGGTTATACACATGATGAGGTGTCATTTTATACACTATTTTGGGGTCATTTAACCTCTTAAATCATGCAAATATGCCCAGATTACGTGCTTAATCGTTTGTTTTCAGGTTTTTAGCACTTTGATGGCTTTTGGAGGTAATACACGTGACTTGGGCTCATTCGGAGAAGAAACGGATAAGATTACGGACCTACACCAAATCTCTTGAAGATTTATGCATACAGTGGCTGGAGACGGCGTCGCAGGCATAAAGCGACGCCGTCGTGATCTATATAGTGACGGCGTCAAGAATTTCGCGACGGCGTCAGGACGTGGTTGACTTAAAGAGGATCTAGAATCATCTACGTGGCGACGACGTCAGGATTTCTAAGCGACGCCGTCGCATCGATATCTCTATAAATATAAATTCGTTTTTAGGGTTTTAAGTGTGTAACTTTATATAAACCTAGGGAGACGAACCCTAGTCATTCTAGCAGCTTTATAGGTTGTTTTTAGGGCCTTAAAACCCTATTTTACTACCTTGAATCCATGTTTTAATCAAGTAAGGTTATTTATCTTTAATCATTCAATATGTCTATGTGTTGTTTGACTGGTTTATCTTCTTGCTTTCTTTATAACATGCGAGGCTAAACCCTCCTTTGTATTTATCTGTGATTCCATGAAACTTAGGTTGTAGATCCTTTTGATGTTGCTTCTTGTTGATGAATGTGCGCGTTAGGCTTTAGAAAACCAGCTTTTGTCTGTATCGCTGTTGATATGTCTAGGGAAACGCGAGTAGTGTAGAAAGGATACCATCGGTAACAGTCTTCATACTACCTTACCCCTAATATGGTTGATCCCTCTTAAGTTATTTCACATGCATTTAATATACTCTTAGGGGCCTTGTAATAGTCTTCATACTACCTTACTTGTGCATTGCCCTAACGGAATATTAAATAGACGGCGGGTTTGTGTAATCCATTCATGACCTAGGAAATACATACACAGATCATCACAAGTGTGACAAGGCAACGGATCTAGGAGAAGCAATCTGAGGAGTAGTGCATGATTAGGTAAATACATTTTTTTATTATAAAGTTATCACCAGTATATTAGATTATAATTAGTTTAGTTATTAGTTAAACAAACCAACCTCTCAAACCATAGATTTACCTGCTTTTATAAAATATAAAAACATAAAAAGAATCTTCTCTCAACCCCCAGAATTCTGTTAGACCGTGATCAAGCCTTCCCAACCTATTCCCCTAGAGAAAGATAACAACCCCTGAGTCTTGCTTATACTACACTCCAGTGATTAGGTACACTGCCTAGGGAGTTGTAAAACTTCGTGTAGAAGTCCCTTACGACCTCTGCACATCAATTGTACAAACAATTAATTATTAAAGAGAGTTAATATTAAATGGCTAAACATATGTCAAGGAAATGATATATCAAGGATGTTAAAATATGATATGAGAAATTAATCGTACAAACAACTAATTATTGAAGGGAGTGGATTTATCCGTACCATAAAGCACACAATACAGCGAGAATTTTTAAAGAAATGTTTTAAATAAAAAGGTCATCATTAACTATGATAGTCGAGATTCTCTATTCGGAGTGAGGACTGTTGGTTGTGTCGTACCCCGTGATGTTCTAGTCGAAAGGCGTGACCTTCATTAGCGTGGTTTGTCTTAAGGGTCTTTATGTGTGATTCGTTCTCGGCATCTCGAATCTTGTTCCGTTCTAGGCGAAAGAGTATGTCAATCATATGTTGGGCTATAAGTCGTTTGATAGATGCTTAACTTTATCAATTGTCTTCTTGGTAGCATAATTCTCCAAAATCACAAGGAGTGAAGAGAAAACAAAGTGTTAATGAGTCGTGTTCCAAAAGTAGGTGTTCCAAGGCGCCACCTACGATGTGACAAGTTAATTGTTGTATTCCAATTAGCCGGCATGTTTCTATGCAGTGGGTCACGTGATGACGTATGCGTTTCAGAAGTTCGTAGCGAGTGTTCAAACTCGGAGCCGACTAGTAAAATAACCAATGGGATCGACAAACTATGTCGAGTTTCAATATTATCACAATTGGTATTATGGAAAATCATGAAAAGCTTTAGAGACCTCGCTAACAATGTCTTGAGAAGGTTTTAGAGACCGTTGTATCATTCACAACGTCTTGAAATAAACAAAACCATTGTGTCACACTCAATGTCTTAAGAAAAGCCCTAGTATTTATATAAACAACATTTTTATAAAAATGAAGTGACGCTCATGAAAGTAGATATAAATGATCGAAAATAGTCGACATTTATATAAATTACTTTTATATAAATGAATTTCGGTACTCACGAAGATAAGCGTAAGAGATGGAAAAGAAAGTAATGCATGTATATAAGTATCCTTATATAATACTAGTATTAATGCTCGAGGGAGTAAATATAGGAATCAGGAAGTATGCGCGCACGGATATCGGATATATCGAGGAGAGACTCTTAATTGTGAAAAATAGTTATAGTCTAGGTTTTGAAAATGACCTAGTTCTCTATAACGAGTGCTCTGATACCAATCTGTAACACCCCCAAATTCATAACGCAACGGAATACAACATGGGGTGCTACTTCATAGGCTCAAAGTACAAGTTACGAAAAACGACTTCAAAAAGAGACGTTTTAAAATAAGTTTCACATTCGATACATTAAAAGATCAGAGTTTAAAAACAGGTCCCAAACAGTTTCAAAATATCACAAATGTATGACATAAGGTTTAGATAAAGGTTTAAAAAAAATTAAGTTTCATCGAATGTATAAAGTGTTGAGTCTCCAAAGTACATATCCGTGCGACTTCTCTCCGAGCAACATACCTGAAAGACCTGATATAACATGCGAAATATGTCAACAAATAATGTTAAGTGAAGTTCATAGGGTTTAACAAGTAAAGCAATGTAATCCATAGAGTTTATAGAGTAAATAAGTAGAACACAAGTTTTTGTTCATCGAGTGGCATTGCAACACATACAAGTCAGGTTATAATATTATTGCATCGAGCTCATGACACCGAACGTTAACCATGATAATATAAGATTTTGCCCATCGAAGGTATATTTGCCAAATACCTTAATTCTCAATACAACGTGTCCGTTGGACATTTATTCAAGTGAGCGCTACTCACCCGGACGGGAATGTTAAACCCAATAGATCTATTCATAGTACTAGCATTTACCAAGTATGTAATTAACGATTTATGAAATTAGGGACTTTTCAGGCAAATGGTACTCAATGTCAATAATTCACGCATTCGGGTCAAGCATACCCATCAATCACTTGTGTTAAATTTTGCAAAACTAGCATGTATCTCCCTCACGGGGTTCATAAAGCATTTAAATATGTAAAGGCGAGGCTATGAACTCACCTTGAGCAACGATGAGAAAAGAGATGATCAACAACGAAAAGATGAAGTCACGAGATCCTAACCGCGACCTAATTGAACGGCGCGCTTTAGGAGAAAGAAATATATCTAACGAAATAACGCATGATACGCCTATAGAGATCAAATAGCATCCACATGTGTTGTGTCTCGATTTAATTAGCAAAACGTGTCTTTACGAAGATAAAAGATCTTTAGTTAAGTTTACGACAATTAAACGAAAAGTTGCCATTTTTGGAAAGTTTAGAATTCCAGGACGTAAATGTTGTCTAAAAATATTTCTTAATCCCAATTTACGTCTAAACGCACTTAGTGATCTTAACGTCTAGTTTTCCTTTTTATGCAGAATTTCTGCAACCCGCTGAAATAATCTGATTTAGACCCATTTAATTTTACATTCGTATAATTGCCATCTTACCTTAATTCTTAATACAATACTACGATTCGACATGTCTACTCAAGAGCCTAACTGGAAAACTCATACCGGACGGGGTTTGTTTAAACCCAATAGATAATTCAAATTACAAGTATATCATGTTATGTAATATAAACGGTTCTTGAAATTAGAAACTTTTCGACAAAAAGGTACTCAATGTCAATGATTCATGTATTCGGGTCAAGCATACCTATCAATCACTTGTGTTCAATTTTTGCAAAACTAGCATGTAATCTTCCCCGTGGAGTTTGAAAAACATTAAATAAGGAAAAAGGGGCTATGAACGCACCTTATGTAATTATGATATTAGATAGCGAGATATAAACATCGTGAGACCAAGAATAGATAACGATAAATATATCGTCGAGAAGTCGAGAAAAGTCCTAAGAGCAACCTAAAAATAAAGACGCGACTTAGAATGAAAGAAATATACAACGAAATGACGCTTAAATCGTTTATAGAAAGTAATAGAATCCATATGTGTTTGCGTCATAGATTATTTAGCAAAAACGTGTCTTTACAAAGAAAATAGGTTTTTGGCTTAATTACGACATTTTGACGAAAAGTTACTATTTTTGGAAAGTTTAGAAATCCCGGACGTTAATACCGTCCCCTAATATTTGTTAAGTCCATTAACCCTAAACGCACTAGGTAGGACTTAAACGTCTACGTTTCACTTCTATCTCACTAATATATATTATATAAATATATATAAAGTATAATATATATATATATATATATAATATATATATATATATATATATATATATATATATATATATATAACACTTTTTATAAAACTCTCTTTTTATGCAGAATTTCTGCAACCCGCTGCAATAATCTGATTTTGACCCATTTAATCTTACCTTCAAGGAGGTCTGGAAATACTTTTTCTAGAAAATAAACTCTTTCTCCTTTCCGGATATGTAAGGAGCATCTCAAACGGAGCTACGGTTATTTTTCTATGATTTTTCAAAGTTGGTGCTAATTTCTGCACAATTGCTTGTCCCATTTATAAACATGTCATAAACGACCCAAAACCCATAATAAGTCATCTCAATCTTTACCAAACTTACACAGCTTATTAGACATGTCTAGGTCATTATTCTTCAGGCCTTAAGCCAAATTTGCTTATTTAGGTGCTAAATTAAGCTCTAGCTAAACACCCCTTTATTTAATATCAACATTCTTAACATCTAGTAAAGGCATGACTTCTTTACCTAATAATGTTTTAGAAAGTTCCTTAACGTATATAAAAGATAAATAAATGTTACTACCATATATTTTACTAAAGATTTCATGGCTCCAAACGGACCCAAAACGCATCAAAATACCCTTTCTAATTTCCAATCAGCTATGTACTTTTGACCTTTTCAGAAAATTTTGTCTAACTTTGACCAGGCTTAACTCTCTCGTTTTACACTTTCAAACTTAAAACTATGGCGATATCTCTAGTAAAATATCATTTCGGACAACTTTCGTGTTTTACACTTAAGGCAAAACGGACTCGAAAGGGGACAAAATATCCGTTTTTGATTCTGCGCAGAATGTACCAAATGACAGCTTTGCCGAAAAATATTTCCAACTTCATTCGGCCACAACTCCTTCGTTATGAGGCCGGTTTTTACGTTCTTTATATCAAAACGACCGGGAGACAATAGACTACCATATTATTAAATTTTTACCTTGCTAAAACATTTTTAAGTCACCCGAAACTTATCCAACAATTTCTGACATCAAGTATATATATCCGAAATCAACCCAAAACATCATCACAACTTTACCATACCTCACATCTAACCTAGTTTTCTCTAACCACATAATACAAAAACAAAACCACTAATCTAATCCCACCATCATCACCTCAATATCAATCTAATCCACTTATGTTAGCTCTAGCAACAATAAATTTACAAACAAGCATAGTATCAACATATTTTTGTAAAATCCATTTCATTAGTTTTTAAAATATGACACAACACATGAGTTCTTAAGAATTCAAGAACAAAACATGAAATAATCAAGAATGAATGAGAAGAGTTTCAAAAACCTCTTACTAGGATTAACTAGAAGCTAGTACATGATGTCTTCAATTCTTGTATAGATTTTAGTATAAATTTTTTTAAAGATTAGAGTTGGTGATGATGGTTGTATACGACACAAATGGAGAAGCAAGAGAAAGATGTGATTTAATTTAGTTGCCATGATAAAATAAAATAAGATGATAAGATGATAAGATGAAAGAGTTGTTAGGCATGCATGGTACCAGGGACATGTGTCCTTGGTATGTAGCTTTACATGACACACATACACTTGAATTTAGCCATGTCATGTGGTGAGACATGTTTAGCTAGGGAAAAAGAGAAGCAAATGTTTAGTTTTTATGTTAAGTTTTTATTTAGTGGGTATTGTTAAGGCTAATGTGTAAAAAGATATAATGTTGTAAAAGTTTAGACGCAACCACGAAGAGTAATCGTAAATAATAAAAGTAAAACTACAACATATTGGATACATATCCGAAATAATAAAATACGTAGAGCACGTAGACTAAAATTTAGTCTATAGTCGGGTTCACTTTTAATAAACATTTTACTATGAGCGCGAGATAACCTATCCGGTAAATCGTTAAAAAGAAATTTTTTTACTCGAAGTAAAATAAATAATAGAATATGGATTAAAATATTGACCTGGAATTTATGAAGTATTACAGTCAACCCCCTGTTAGGGAACTCTGGTCTCCAGAGTTCAATGGGTGACATCAGTTGGTGAGGTGGTTACGAAGAGATGAGGGTACTTGCTTTTGAATTGATCTTCTCGATCCCATGTGAATTCAGGTCCTCGTCGAGGTTTCCAATGAACTTTGACGATAAGAGTACGGCTCTGCTTTGGTTGTTTGACCTCATGGTCTATTATCTCTATAGGCTCCTCGATAAAGTGTAGGTTGTTATCGAGCTGGAATTCATCAAGGGGAATAACAAGGTTTTCATCGGATAAGCATTTCTTCAGGTTTCAAGATGTAATAAGTGCTATGGATTCCACTGAGTTCCCACGGCAGCTCAAATTTGTATAGCTCATTTACTCTGGTGACTGTGCACCTGTACCCGTAAAGTGTAGGGTCTCAAACTCTTTTATGCCGGGACTAAACACCTTGTTTATTAGATGTAATGCGTTAAAACATGATCGATATAGGGTTTAAATAAAACTATTAAGCAATATAGCAAATGCATACTAAATAAATAATAGTTAAATCAATAAAATGTCTGCGATGTGGGTGTGGATACGGATTAAATATTATGAAGATCCTTAATGAAAAGATTGAATATTTTTACTGATGAGAAAACAAGCGAAAACAAAGAATTTATATGTCATGCCGATGATCAAAGAGGCATATATCAAGTACATTACATATCAAGGTCGAAAATGAGTTTGTGATAATAATCAATGCGAATGGAGGAATCAATTAGATTATAAATTTTCAAAGGAATGAATGTCAATACAAAGAGGTTATAATGTGTTTGGTATCTCAAGACTAAAGAATCCTAAAAGAGAGATTAATTATCTTTATGAACAAGGTAGCAGACAATCATTAATCAACGCAATGAAAGAATGAGTAGATCATGAAAGAAGAATAGTTATAGCATCGCGAGAGGAATAAATGAGAGTATATGAAGAAACAATATAAGATATCGCGAGCATGTAAAATATGAATATGTCAACGACTTAAGAGAGCACGTAAAAGAACATATGTACAAATGTAATAAAGATCAAAAGAATAAATATATAGAGAATGATTCGCATAAACAAATTACGAATCAAAGAAGTATGAAAAATCATTTGTACAAATAATAAGTCAAACAAAGGATCAATTGATCATAATAATAGTAGATAGAAGTAGCTATCAAGGATATCAAAATATAGTAACGGTAAAAAAGAAATGAACGTAAAGAATTATAAAAGACTATAGAGAGTCATTCGTGAAATTAATTGATGCAACCCGAGGTCTTAATAAACCAATAGTTTTGAAAGATGTCATATCCACAAGAAATAATATGTTCAAGGATGCTAAATGATCTTAGGGATTTAATTGTGCAAACAGTTTAATTATTAAACAAGTTAATACCAAATGGCCAAAACAAGCACATATTCAGGAAATTGTATATCAAGGATGTTAAAATGGGATAAAGGAAATTAATTGTACAAACAACTAATTATCGGAGAGAGTGGAAATATCTGTACCATAAAGCGCAACACATCGAGAGTTTTCAAAAAATTGTTTTAAATAGAAAGGTCAACATTAGATATGATGATCGAGATTCTTTCTTCGGAGTGGGGACTGTTGGTCGTGTCGTACCTAATGATGTTCTAGTCGGAAGGTGTGACGCTTTCATTTAGCGGAGGTTTGTCTCAAGGGGTCTTCATGCGGTATTCTTCTCGCATCTCAGATCCGTTCGTTCAAGGTGAAAGAGCATGTCAGCCATACGTTGGGCTATAAGTCACTTGATATATGATGAACTTTTAGCAATTGTCTTCTTGGTGGCATAATTCTCCAAAATCACAAGGATAAAAGAGAAAAAAATGAGACGTTAATGAGCCGTGTTCCAAGAGTATGCATATAGATATCCTTATATAATACAGAGTAAACACTCAAGGGAGTAAATAAGGAATCAGGAAGTATGTGCGCGCGGATATCGGATATATCGAGGAGAGACTCTTAATTGTGAAAAATAGTTATAGTTTAGGTTTCAAAAACGACCTAATTCTATATAACAAGTGCTCTGATATCAATATGTAACACCCCCATATTTGGAACGCAGTGGAATACAACATGGGGTGCTACTTTATAGGCTCAAAGTACAAGTTATGAAAACGACCTCAAAAAGAGATGTTTTAAAATAAGTTTCACATTCGATATCACTAAAATATCAGAGTTACAAATAGGTCCCAAACAGTTTCAAAATATCATAAATGTATGAAGTAAGGTTTAGATAAAGTTTTTCAAAAATTATGTTTCAACGAATGTATAAAGTGTAGAGTCTTCAAAGTACATATTCGTGCGGCTTCCCTCCAAGCAACATACCTGAAAGACCTGAGATAACATGAAAAAAAAACGATCAACAAAAATGTTGAGTGCATTCATAGAGTTTATAAATAAATGAGTAGAACACAAGTTTTGTTCATCGAGTGACATTACAACACATACAAGTCATATAAGAATATTATTGCATCAGAGCGTCTGACAAACGAAACGTTAACCAAATAATGTAAGATTTGCCCATAGAAGGTATAATTGCCATCTACCTTAATTCTCAATACAATGCGTCCGTTCGACATGTACTCAAGTGATCGCTACTCACCCGGACGGGGTTTATTAAACCCAATAGATCTATTCGTATTACTAGCATTTACCATGTATGTAATTAACGGTTCATGAAATTAGAGACTTTTCAGCAAAAAGGGTACTCCAATGTCATAATTCAATCCGATTCCGGTCAAGCATACCTATCAATCACTTATGTTTAATTTTTGCAAAACTAGCATGTAATCTCCCCCGTGGAGTTTGAAAAACATTAAATAAGGAAAAATAGGCTATAAACGTACCTTAGGCAATTATGATATTAGATAGCGAGATATAAACATCGTGAGACCGAGAATAGATAACTAGAAATATAGCGTCTAGAAGCCGAGAAAAGTCCTAAGAGCAACATAAAAATAAAGACGTGAGTTAGAATGAAAGAAATATACAACGAAACGACGCTTAAATCGTTTATAGAAAGTAATAGAATCCATATGTGTTTGCATCATAGATTATTTAGCAAAAACGTGTCTTTACGAAGAAAATAGGTTTTTGGCTTACTTACGGCATTTTGACAAAAAGTTACTATTTTTGGAAACTTTCTATTTTTGGAAAGTTTAGAAATCCCGGACGTTAATACCGTCCCCTAATATTTGTTAAGTCCATTAACCCTAAACGCACTATAGAACTTAAACGTCTACGTTTCACTTTTATCTCGCTAATATATATAACACTTTTTATAAAACACTCTTTTTATGAAGAATTTCTACAACCCGCTGTAATAATCCGATTTTGATCCATTTAATCCTACCTTCAAGGTCTGGAAATACGTTTTCTAGAAAATAGACTCTTTCTCCTTTCCGGACATGTAAGGAACATCTCAAACGAAGCTACGGTTATTTTTCTATGATTTTTCAAAGTTGGTGCAAATTTCTGCACACTATGCTGTCCCATTTTTAAACATGTCATAAACGACCCAAAACCCATAATAAGTCATCTCAATCTTTACCAAAATTATATCACAGCTTATTAGACAAGTCTAGGTCATTATTCTTCAGGCCTTAAGCCAAAATTGCTTATTTAGGTGCTAAATTAAGCTCTAGCCAAACACCCTATTATTTAATATCAACATTCTTAACATCTAGTAAAGGCATGACTTCTTTATCTAATAATGTTTTAGAAAGTTTCTTAACGTATATAGAAGATATATAAATGTTACTACCATATTTTCTAAAGATTTTATGGCTCAAACGGACCCAAATCGCTCGAAATGCCCTTTTTAATTTCAAATCAGCTATGTACCTTTGACTTTTTAAGAAAAATTTGTCCAACTTTGACCAGGCTTAACTCCCTCGTTTTACACTTTCAAGCTTAAAAATCTCTCGCTATCTCTTGTGAAATATCATTTCAGACAACTTTCGTGTTATACACTTAAGCCTAAACGGACCCGAAGGGGTCAAAATATCGTTTTTGATTCTGCTCAGAAAGTACCAATTGACAGATTTACCGAAAAATATTCCCAACTTCATTTGGCCATAACTCCTTCATTATGAGGCCGATTTTTACGTTCTTTATATCAAAACGACCGGGAGACAATATACAATCACATTAATAAAGTTTAAGCTTGTAAACATATTTTTATGACACCTAAACCTGCTAACTAAATTATGTAGTAAATGTATTTAGTCCAAAACCTTCCCACAACTCAACCACAACTTTAAAAATTCGTAAGGCTAACCTATTCTCCTTCACTACTTAGTTCAACCACCAAAACCACTCCTAGTAACAACTTAATTTCATCACCCAC
The DNA here is from genome assembly GCA_026074375.1 of Tanacetum coccineum. Lineage (NCBI taxonomy): Eukaryota > Viridiplantae > Streptophyta > Magnoliopsida > Asterales > Asteraceae > Tanacetum > Tanacetum coccineum. The sequence continues at coordinate 99,366 of BQNB010002825.1, forward strand.
ACCTCAAGAACATACTAATCCAATTAGTTTAACAACTCTAATGATATTTTAAGCATAAACTACCATTCATTCAAGAATCTTTCAAAACCCATCATGTTTACTTCTATAAAAATAACACAAACACATGGATTCTATGGTTCTATGAACAAGAACATAAAAAACAAGAAATCAAAGAAATATTTAGGATTAAGCTTACAAAAGGTGATGAACAAGCAAACTAACACATCAATAAAAAAGAGGAGATGATTTCTTGCAAAAACCCCAAAATAGTTTATGAACCCTAAAATCTTGATTATTGATTAACCCTTGAAATTAGATGAATTAAACCTTAGGAACACCTTAGATAACCTTGGAATTGATCTTGGAATGCTTGATTTTGGTTTTTAATTTTTATATTAAATATATTTTTTACTGGATTTTAAGTGAAAGAATAAAAGGATGGTGACCCATTGTGGGTTTTGAGGTTTGTTGCCGAGCCAAACAGAGACCAAGGAGAAGGCTAGTGTAAATTTTTTTTTTGATAGTAACTATGTGAGATTTAATGCGAGATTACTGATGTGTGTTACTCTTTGTCCATCCTAGATTGCGAAATTTTAAGGGAATGTGTTTCACTTTATATCCAATTAAGAAACTCTAATGATCAATCACAACTATGGATATTATTTCCATGTGGTATATGTTTCATTACTTACGAGTCAAGAAAGGACAAATAGTTTAGATATTTTTTGTATAAAAATTTTAATTAAGTGGGTACTATTTAGGGGTATATTTAGGACCAATGGGTAAAAACGTAAAATATTTCAAGAGTTTAGGCAGGACCACGAAGCGAAAACGTATATGATAAAAATAGAATTACATCATACGTGATACTTTTCTGAGATAATAAATTACGTAGGACACGTAGACGGATATTAAATTTAAAGACGGGTTCACGCTTAATAAACGTTTTATTACAAATGCGAGGTAACTACTTCGGTAAATCGAATAAGTAAATTTTTCATAAAAATTAAAATAAATAACAAAGTATAGGGTTAAATAATTAACCAAAAATTAGGAATTGTTACATGAGATTAGACTATGTAGAAAAATATCAGAAAGAAGTAAAATGCCAAATAGAAAATGCATAAACTTGTTAAAGTTAACGCTACATTACAAATGACTGTTGTATTAAAAAAGTTAAAGAAATCTGATACTCTATGTTGTTGCTATTAATCTTATCTTCGCATACCTCCGTCCTGATATTATAACGGTTTGTTGTTGCTTGATACCCCTTAAGAAGCTGCCACATCTTCGAAAGAATGATGACATAAGCGACCGTACAAAACCTGGAATACATCCTGCTTGTTTTGGACTGATGAAATCAAAGCAAATCCAAGATGTTTTCCTATTTTGACAGCAGCTTGTATATCAGAATCACCCATGTGGTTGCGTGATCTGTCCTAGCAAGGTGTACACTGAAGGTGAGAGCGAGTATAAAGATCCATACCTGTAAAATTTCATACATCAAAATATATTACTCTGAATAAAACCATTCTAAACGGCTACGTGGTTGCTAAAAGTTTGTATACAAAACAATTTATAATAGGGGTTTTGGTTGCTGAATTTTTATGTAGAATATTGTGTTTAAGGGGGTTGTTTATGTTTTCTAATAAAATAATATTTAACATCGTTCTATGCTGCCTCCTGTGTATTTTATCGCGTTAGTCTGTGCCCTTGTTAGCTGCTTTTTGCCCCTTTTCTTTGTTTTGTTTTGTCGCTTCCTTGTGCTTTTACTATAGCTTTTAAAATTATCAGTTTAGTCTGCCCTTCTGCCTATTATTATGTAAAAGTTTGTATACAAAACAATTTATAATAGGGGTTTTGGTTGCTGAATTTTTATGTAGAATATTGTGTTTAAGGGGGTTGTTTCGACATAAAAAAATTCATTTTTAATGATTATTTTCAAATAAACAGTTTAAGTACAGAGAAAACCTAAAGAATTACATTATTTCTTTGAACCTTCTTATATTATATACTAAAATATCAAAAAACGAACCTGCACAACTGACAAAGAACTTTCGCCTGGTGTAAATATGCTTCTGTCATACCACAACTATGAACCAAAAAACATAAACCAAAAATCAATTGGGGCGAAGTAAAACTGGCTCAGATAGGGAGTGAATCGAGAAAAAGCGGATACACCCGCCATGGCTGCAAACTTAATAGGTTGCCCAGCGAAAGAGCAGATAATCACAACATTAACCGAACTCTTATAATCTCATCACAGCCTCTTGTAATCAATATGACCATGAGTCTCGTCTCATTAAAATTGATTAAAAGCGTAAGCTAAGTCCCCAAGGCTGCAAACTTAGAAAGACAAATGCCAGACTTTAAAATTCAGCCCGTCATACCACGAAGCTATAAATGAACATATACAACTGCCATATGCATATTGAGGAAGTCATAGACATAACAGGCATGACACGTACCCACCACGTGTATGAAAACGGGAGATAAACAACGGATCAGGTAAAAAGCCTAGGTAGGCTAGTATATTATAGGGGGATGGGTCGGGTACGACACAAAAGAAACTGGATCTACCACACAAAAAGGGGCGGGTCAGGCCAGCAGCAGGGTAAAAGGCGGATCGGTCCGGTCAGGCATCCAGTTGGACCAATGATCATCGGGCAACAATCCTTATAATTGTATGGTTTTATAATTATAATTTTGCAAATACAGTTGCGATGCCAAACACCCGCCATGGCTGCAATCACACTTTCGTGAGACTGCCCAGCCAAGATACGGGCTTAAAGAGAGTGTATGTGTCTTTCGCACAAAACTTTATGTGGCTACGCTCGTGGAGGTTGCTGAGGCGAGCGACTCTCGCACTCTACCATCCTTTCACTTTACGCAACATTTAGATTCTCAAGTATTTGCCATGCGTTAAAGTTATTATAATCTAAAATAACAGTCTGCAAAGAAACATACCATCATAAAAGTCATCAGGTATCAACGTAAAATTGTTGTTACTAACTAACAACGTTTGCAACTGAGTTAACCCTGAAAACGATATATACACATTAACGGAAAACACACACCAAACACATAAAGCTCACTACCGAGCCTGAGAAACAGGACCAACATCACACACAATGAGAGAACCGCTCAAGTTTCAAAAGTCGGTCCATGATTTGTTTGTACCTTGGTTTTTCTCTGAAAGAGGTTTTTTAATTTGTATAGTAGTTTCAAATTTCTTAGGCTCAGATCCGCTGTTGTGGGAACCACACGACACACTGTCTGTGGCGGCAACCACAGGTGTATGTAAACCGTGGCTCACAAAAACACAACGGTAGAAGATCATCATCATCGCCTTTTGTTTATATCATAGTGTCCATAGAAAAGGAAAATTGTTATACGCCTTGCATTATAAAACTATACATTTAGCTCGCAATCATAGACGTATCTGTATAAGCAAAAAGGCCATGCCTGCAAATCCAATCCGCAGCTAAAGAGAAGGGTGAACCTGCCATGGCTGCAAATCCAAGAATTTGCCCCGCCAAGATACGGATAACTTCCGGCCCCTTATTTTTAAAGGCAACATGTAAAAAAATGTATCATTAACAACAACAACAACAGTACTAATCTATTCATACAAAAGGCATTCCTCAATGGAAATACACATTTTCCTAAACATATAAACAGGTAAACCGAGTTTTCCCAAGATTTATCACACCCAATACCTTAACCTAGTAACCCTAATTAGTAGAATTAGTCAACACAACCTAATATACATAGAGTTGACATTTTTCCATCTTTACTCATCAATCATCAAATTCAACCAAATCAAACACACTCAGAAACAAAAATAATAAAGATAAGATAAGAATTAAGAACTAACCAAGAAAAATAAACCCCATATGAGAATCACTCAATTAGTACCCCACAAATCAAAATCAACAAACCCATTGGAATTTGAAAGAGACGACAGACGACACGAGAGCGACTGCGTTCGGGTGGTTTTTTTAAGTGACCTGAAGGAGAGATGATCGGTGTGGGTGGTATCTTGTCGTGTGTTTGGTGTGTGTTTGTATAATGTGTAACATTGCTATGACAGTTACCACCACGGTGTATTCAAAAGAGGATAGAGATAAACATAATGGATCGGCGTTTTTTAAGTTGGTAAAAAGTCTAGTAGGCTAAATAGATTAGGATCGGGTAAAAAGCCTGGGTAGGCTAATATATTAGAGGGGGATGGGTCGGGCACATCACAAAAGAAACCGGATTTACCACACAAAAAGGGGCGGGTCAGGCCAGCAATAGGGTTAAAGGCGGATCGTGTCGGGTCGGGCGTCGGGTTAAACCAACGCTTGTCTGGCGAGGATCTTTATAATTGTATAGGTTTTATAATAGTATCATTTTAAAGTTTAATATCATTTTCATAATAATTTGAGACCATTTTTTAACATCAAAAAGGTAAACTTTGAAATGGTATCATTTTTTATTGCGGGATATCAACCTTTTACCACCTTATAACTAAATATGATAACAGGCTCCCATGGGAATACAATTTCCAATTCGATGAGGGGGGACGGAGGGGTAGCTAGCCCTGGTCGCTTTCTGTTAAACAATTAGGAATCAATCTATAATTGGATATACAGTACTCTTGTGAAGAAAACTGTCGATAAAACATTAGACCGGAATGACCCAACCAATAGGGTTTGAATAATTGATAAATATATACCGTAGTTTGTTTATCTTAGGGTCTGTTTGTTATCCACCTTTTATGGTGTGGATTAGGAATAGAGATGAAATCATATAATTGGTACACAAATGTAGCATTTATTATTGAACATCACACTCTAAAATAATACTTTATGCCATCCCCCATCGACTAGTGAGGTTTTGGAAAAATATCTTCAGGCTCTTGAAATTTGAAACAAGCATTTTGGGTCACACATTATTTATATTTATGTTTTACAATCATTTATTTCAAGTATTATTTATTTTTATCTCTTTTTTAATATAATATTTTTTGTTTTTATATATTAAAAAATAACTTTAAATATTTAATTTTCTCTCGTTCATTAAATCCAAATTCAAATTCAAATCTTAATCTTAATTCAAATTCAAATCAAAAACCCATTTAAAAACCCAACGGGCCCTTAATTACATAATTAATTTTCCAACCTTTTTGGCCATTTCTATGATGTAACTTCGTGGATTTTTAAAAGGGTTGGTGAAGATTCGACAACTACCAAAACTTTAGGCTAGTTCACCAACTTTGAAAGTACAAACGATCGCTTTCCAGAAAAAATAATATAAAAATCATATACTGTATACTACGTAATACTTTTAAAACGAGGTATTTCACTCGCACTCCGCAGCAGGGCGCGAGGTTTTACATTAAAGACTAACTTTGCAATGGAACGATAACCTAATGACTATTTTCGTATAGTAAGTTAGTCATTAAGGACTAACTTTGCAAATGACCGATAACCCCAATGACTATTTTCTTAAATTCTTTCTGAATTTTTTTACGAAAATAGTCCTTCAGTTAGCGTTCCGTTGCAAAGTTAGTCATTAAGGACTAACTTTGCAACGAACCGATAACCTCAAGGACTATTTCCGTATAGTACGGTTTTATAATTTTATTTAAAAAAAATATATTAAACTTCAACATTTTTTATAAAATTGTGTGTATATCAGAAGCATTGCAATATTGGCTCGTTTTGTTCGTAATTCGAAGCTTTTTCCAATGGTATATTTTTTATGAATGAATCAATCAATATACATTCTATATTTGTTAAATAAAGTTTGTTATATAAAAAATGTCGTAAATAAGTAAAAGTTCAAGGTCGTTTTAGTAACTTCTCGCATAGTTTGAGGGTGTGTTTTGTAAGTATTTTTAACATTAAATTTGCGTTTGAAAATATGTATTTTTTTTAATATTAAAAGAACGAATGCCAAAATGTATTGCTCTTTAACAAAGTTATATAATATCATATACGACGGTAAAACATGTTTTCATTAATATGATATAAAGCCTTTTTACCAACCTCTAATGACTTTTATCTCTATCTTGACTATGTATTAGAATTTTACCGTATTCGAGTGCTGAGTGCTTGTAAACTATTATTTCTATTTGATCGTTTAGAATAATATGTACTCCGTATTACTTTGACACACTTACTAATAATGGCGTTATTGTCATTTAGCATGGCCGTTTTTAAAGGTATGCAAGGTGGAACGATCGATCAGGGTGTTAAAAATTTTAAAATCTTTTAAATTTGTATTGTTAACAATTATATGTATGTGTACACAAATATTTTACGAAGAAAAAAAATATTTAGATGAGAAAATATTCTAAATGAGTAATATGTTGGTCGTTTATCTTTTATATAATAAAAGAATTACATCATTTCAAAGTTTTGTATGAGATTAAATGTTATTAAGAAAAACATTAGACCAATCAAAACGCTTGATCTTGACAAACGATGATACTTTATATATAATATTCTTTCACGAAAAACCTCATTATTTAATTTCGTTTAAGGTTCTCAAAACTTTCAAAAATTTAGTGACGTGTCTTTTAGAGAAAACTTTTACTCTCTTACGTATTTATTTGATTGCATTTATTGTTTGTGTTTTTTGCGTGACTGTTATCTAAGAGCCTCAGGTGTCGTAACACCGTAACACCATTTTTTGACTGTCACGTCAGCGTCACATCAGCATAACACCAACACCAACACCACTCTCCTAATCATAACACCAAATAACACCATCACCTCTTATTTTTATAAAGCCCCCTGAAACATTTATTCATTCATTTAAGAAAAAAAAAACAAACTAATCATTTCATTCATTAAATTCAAATACACATTACAATACTAAAAAAAAAACACACACATTAAAAAAAAAATTGAAATTAAAAAAATAAAAATAAACACACACACTATATTCACACACACAAACGCATATGTACCAGGTTCGTACTATTAAATTAAAAAAACACACACTATTAAATTAAAAAAAAAACCATACCTCCTTCTTCATCTCACCTGCACACACACTATTCACACACACACACACACAAACGCATACACACACACAAAATAAACACACACACACACTAATACACAGCCATAGGGGTTTTTTGTAACTTTTTAAAAATAAAGGGGTAATTAAAAACATAAATATAGCCGTTTGAGGGGGCAAAATGATTTTTTTTAAAACCACCCCAACGCGCGTTGGCCGGCCAACGCCGTTGGGCAACGCGGTGGTGGGGTGTAGTAACGCCGGACAACGCCGGCCAACGCCGTTGCCGGCGTTACTACACCGAGTGCTCTAAGGATTATAACTTGCGAAAATTACACAAATGACCCTTTGGGATGCGTGATATCCCGTAGAGACCCAAAATATATTTTTTTTTCGAAAATGACCCACTAAATCGCTACCCACTTGTAGCGATCTTCTCGAACTACACGTGTCGGCTTGTTGTAGGTTGTAAAGAAAAAAAAATTAATAAAAAAAATTCCACATAGGATGATCGCTACCCATGTGTAGCGATTTCGAAAAAATATTTTTATTTTTTAACAGACATCGATTATTGTGCACTTATATTGTTTTGTTTAATTTTGTGTGTTTTTTAGGGTTTAGGGTTTATGTTTTGCAAAATATTTATTTTGTCTATGTTTGCGCATGTTTTTGCATACCGATACGTTTTTATAAAAAAAATTCATTTACTTAATTGTGTTGTCTTTGATGAGCTCTACATAGTGAAGTAAATTTTTAAAAAAATACTTTTAGTATGCATAAGATATGATGTTGCAAAGTGTGTCAGTTAGTTTTTTTTTTGAAAGTTTTTTGAGGGTTTTGTTTTGGAAAAACATTATTCCGTCTATCTTTTCAAAACAAAAACCCTCAAAAAACTTTCAAAAAAAACCAACTGACACACTTTGCAACATAATATCTTATGCATACTAAAAGTATTTTTTTTTAAAATTTACTTCACTATGTAGAGCTCATCAAAGACTACACAATTGAGTAAATAATTTTTTTTTATAAAAACGTATCGTTATGCCAAAACATGCGCATACATAGACAAAATAAATATTTTGCAAAACATAAACCCTAAACCCTAAAGAACACACAAAATTAAACAAAACAATATAAGTGCACAATAATCGATGTCTGTTAAAAAATAAAAATATTTTTTCGAAATCGCTACACATGGGTAGCGATCATCCTACGTGGAATTTTTTTTTTCCAACGTGGATTTTTTTTTTACAACCTACAACAAGCCGACACGTGTAGTTCGAGAAGATCGCTACAAGTGGGTAGCGATTTAGTGGGTCATTTTCGAAAAAAAATATTTTGGGTCTCTGCGAGATATCACGCATCCCAAAGGGTCATTTGTGTAATTTTCGCTTATAACTTATGTTATATATCGACTACTTAATTGTCTTCTGGAGAACTAAAAACTTTTTTGTTTCGACATGTGTAATGTATATGTATATATTGCCATTTTGATCGATAATAGCAACCATAGAATGATATGACCTATTAATTACTAATCCGAGCTTTATTTCTCACCTCATAATGTATCGAAATCTCTCCTTTAGGCACGAAATTGGGCCACTTTAATCGCTACTCATTCGTATACGTGTCTGAAATTTTAATTACAACTCAATAAGCGGCAGACGCGTGAATTATCATACTCATAGGTTACACACTTTTTAATAGATTTCGAAAAAGGCATCCACTTCGTATTAAACTCAAAAAGTATGTAAAGAAAATTTTCATTTTCACAACTCTGACTGTCAGAGTTCTGAAAATGAAAATTCAGACAACTCTGATAACTTGTCAGAGTTGTGAAAATGAAAATTTTCTTTACTTTTTGAGTTTACAAATTGCAAATTGCACGTATAACCATTCACCTTAACTTAAGAGCTCCAGGTGTCATAACACCATAACACTATTTTTTGACTGTTACGTCAACACCACATCATCATAACACCAACCCACTCAGTGTATCATACACAAATCAACACTACTCTTTTTTTCCTCATCAAAACCCTCCTAAACAATTATTTATTATTTTAACAAACTATACCATTTATTCATAAAATTCAATACAAAATTAATTCTAAAAAAACACACAATAAAAAATTCCAAAATTAAAACTCAAACGCAGTCGGCGACTAACTCTTCTTCTGATGCCTTCTTCTAATTAGCGTCCAAATATGGTTCATATAGGTTTTGTTGGAGATAATATAGGTATCTTTGTCTCTTATATCTTTTGATTTAACGAGACGTATTTGGCTTTCACATCGATAGTTCCACAATGTTTGCATTGTCTTGAGGATTAGAACTACCAACAGGGTTTCATAGCCTACAACGACATATTTTGATCTTCTTAAATCTTGTGAGATATCGCAGAAAGCATAAGGATTTACGTAATGTGTTGAATTCGTATGCACAGGGGCGGTGTTGAGAGAACGATCCCAACGTCCTTGGAGAACACCGAAAGCAGTTCAGGGACTCTTTGTGCACTTTTTTGACGCTTGTTAAAGTACGTCTGTTCGGATCAGTTTGCAACGTGAATGATTTGAGAAACCTTGCACTTTGTGTAATTCACGATCGGTCCAGAAAGTTATACCATTTCGTTACTCAAATCGTTTACACATAGAATACGGGGACTTAAGTCATCTTAATAGGTCGTCAAATAACGGAGAATTATCCTAAAAATTAATTACGTTACTCGTACGCCATCCATAAACGAATGCCAAATCCACAAATCTTGCGAAGCATCATCATTCATGAATTATATAGTAGGATTTTTTATCACCTCTACCTCCACGTAGCTGGACCTTGCATCCATGACATTTAGACCATTTTTTCCATTTAGTGCATACAATCAATACTTTCAAGCATTCTCGGAAAACCATGAACATTGTTATGCTTTTGTTGTATTTTTACAACGTCTTCAGATGTTGGTTTCTAATTACTTCGGCATACTACTATTCCTATGTATACAATATTAAAGAAATTAGTGATGCGCTTTGCAAGTATGATCATCATTTGCAAATATTCATCAATTCGCGCTCGGGTGTGCCTGTGTATGTCATTGGCGTGTATGACAGTGTGCATTCATAAGAGCATAAGACTAATTGACCTCTCAAAAAAACAAAAAATCGAGTCGAGATGTGAGGAAATGAACTGTTGTGGAGAGGATTAGCGTATAACTTCGAAATGCATTGACACTTTTGAAAAAAAAAGTTACGGTCTATCGAAATGCTCTTCGAAATAATATACGATACTTACCGTGATCATAAATCATTCAGCCCGTAGTGTCTTTCGGCATCTTCACGGATCACGGAAGATGGGGTAGGGTTCTATTTGTTGAGCTTCTTGTTGTATTAGTCATTCGTGATACTCGGCAGCTTTTTGTAAATAGAATGCGTCGGTTTCCTCATCGATATCAAAAACGGTTCGACCAATTTGATTTTGTTTCTGTGAAAGAGTATTGTATATGTGTTTTTTGTTGTAAATGTGTGTTTTTTGTGAGAAAATAATATAGAGGTATTGAACTATTTATAATGAGTTGTGTGTGTGTGTGTGTGGGGGGGGGGGGAATGAATTTTTTTTTAAATTGCCGTTAGAGGCTGTTTTGTAAATTTATTAAATTTTTTTTAAAATAAAAATAGCCGTTAGGGGGTGTTTTGTAATTTTTTAAAAATAAGGAAGGAAATTAAAAACATTTATATAGCCGTTTGGGGTGGGGGGATGATTTTTTTTTAAATCAACCCATCTCGCGCGTGGCCGTCCAAGCCGACCCAAACGCCGTTGGGAACGCGCTTTTTTTTTGTGTGGGGGATGTTGTAACGCGTACAACGCCGGTCCAACGCGTTGCGCGTTACTACACCGAGGAGATTAGAGAATTGATTTGCACACTTATGATTTTAATTGAGACATTTTATTTTATGCATAATATAATTGTAAAGTATTTATAGTGTACTTTATATACTTGTAAAATGTCCTAATCAGAATAAAAATTAAGCAAATAACCTCCCTTAACTTAAGAATGTCCCACCCTGCAAAAGGCTACAAATCCTTGACGTGTATTACGAAAAATGTCCATTCGATAATTGGAGAAGACAAATGTAGTCATATCTGGTTGCTTTCCCAAAAAATCATTTGAGGGGATGTTTGTTAGTCACTTTTTGAGCATATGTTTAGGATCAGTGCTAAAATATGTAGTTTGGTTTGTGGGTTTGGCTATTAAATAATGGAAAAAGGCTCATCAAAAGTAAAAGGAGAGCGCATAGGTGGGTTTTTGTTAAAACCACTCTTTCACACACACTAATTAATATATCTCACTCTATCTTTCTCACACACATATACATTTTTTATTTTTAAATAATACATTTTTTTATTTTTAAATAATATTTAAATATTAAAAATTATTATTAAATTTATTAAAAAATATATAATTTCTCTCCCCTAAACCTATATCAAATCCAAATCCAATAACTAATCCAAATCCGAGTCCAACCCCACTTATAAACCAAACGCATCCTATATGTAAAGTTTTGACGTGGGTTTAACAAAAATAATAAGGGTCAAATTTTTTTTACAAAAGGGACAAGAAAAAAAATACAGATTGTTGAAAGAAGATGTTGAGAAGGAAACATTTTGCAATTTTTGTTATATAATAGGTACTTTTTTTAAGTCTCTAATTTTGATCCTTTTAATAAAACATATTAAAAGAGTGCATGCATTTTTTTACACACATGTAGGTATGTGACACATACTATGTGTCATGTGTGAATATTCACTTTTCTCCCTTAGAACTCAAGATACAGTGAGCCATGGACGAAAACGTCACCCCACGGCGCGAGAACCACACCCCGGGTGGCGTTTTCGTTTATGGCGCCGTATTCCTCAGCCGAGATGGTCTCGGAAAACGTGACGCGAAAACGCGAGATGTCATACCGCGCCTCGCGTTTTCGGGAATTAATTTTTTTTTTTTAAACTAGCCGTTGGGAACAGCATTTTTAAATATTAGGATAAGAGGAGTTTTTTACCAAGTACATTGTCTTTTTAAAATAATTACCATGTAAGGCATGTTCAAAAATAAAGAACCAATGAATTATGGTGTTTTTATTTCTTATTATTTATTTTTATTTAGATTTTAATACATTTATTTCAAGGATACTATTACGTTTTATTATCATTATAGCTAAACAACATCACTTGTGCACTATTGTATAAATCTTACTGCTATGTTCGACTATAACTATTGTATGTAAGTTTGAATATTGTTGCAGCTAAAGAAACATGTCATAAACATATTCTAAATTTATGTTATCAAATTGCATTGTTCTATCATAACCTGCTAGATGATGTTGATACATGGGCAAAAGGTATATCATAAATTAGATTCGACAAATCAACATATTCACCATGATTAGTTACAAATGCATTTCTCCAAGTCTTTATCAAAGAGAAAAAGTAATTGATCTAAAGACACAATAACAAAATAATTCAAACAATAGTTTATGCCAAATGAAAAATATTGCAAATTGTTTGTAGCATCATTTATTCATCAAATTATGTTCGTAACATCGTTTAGTCATCTCCAACATGTTGATCTGCAAAGAATCAAGTGAAAAGTAACTTTTTGGTTAATCAAAATGTATAGAAAAAAAATCATAAGTGTTTATTATTAATAAGAAAAAACTTGTCAAATACCTTGATAGCAAGTTGATAGCAAGTTGTTTAGTGATTATCATCCATTCTTCGAGGCTTCGATGGACATGTCTGTCTATTATGACCACCTTTTTTGGCAAATCCCCCAAAGGTTTTTTTTTCTTCCCTTCTTTAATGTCCATCCCATTATGAATTCTTGTTGAACGAGGACGTCCCGATTTCACCCGTTTTAGATTGGAATTTGGAAGTAGTTCTCCAACAAATGATGATTGTGTCGGGCCAATATGCTTCTGAGGGAGTGGAAAAAAAATTCAGATGTCCAAGTAGCACAATACTCTCGAATTGAGTAACACTTATTAACATATTGCCAACTATTCAACGAGATATTGGCACATGTGCTCAAGACGTGAGAACACGGATACTTATAAACCTCCCACTTGCCACATGTGCAAGTTTCTTTTTCCAAATTAACCACTTGCACGTTTCTTCCTTTTTTAGTTATCACCTCAAATATTCCCCTCTCCCGGTTAAATGATCTCACGACATGTGCACTAGCTTTCAACTTTAAGGCTTCTTGTTTTGCAACAACATGCGGGGCATATCTTTCTTCACTAACTTGAGAATGAATTCCTTGAGGACGTCTTAGATCAAAGTAGTGCACCAATCTATAAAATATAAGTTGGACGCATCTAGTAATTGGAAGAAAACGAGCACCTTTTAGAACACTATTAAAAATTTTTGATAAATTCGTAGTGAGTAACCCATAACGTTTTCCACCGTCGTTACAATTGTCCCCACTAATCAAACGCTTATCTTTGCAGCCACTGAGACAGAGCTTGTGGATTATTTGACCTAATTTCATCTATGATCGGAGTTCAACTTAACGAACATGATTCTGACTCCAGCCCGCACGTTAAGCTAATAGTTTTCAAATTATGGATTTGTGAAAACTATCATTAAAGTTGTTGATGAAATGTCGTAAACAATACCTATAAAAACCATCAAATATGAGTTTGAAAACTTATAATTATTGTTCTTAAAGATATGTCATAAACAATACCTGTGAAAACCACCTGGCTCTAACCATGGAGATCCTTCCTCGTTAACTACCTTTAGAATTCCAGGATGACGATCAGACAAATGCCTTCACGTTCTTTTACCACGTGTTTCTTAACATGAGATAAAAACCAATACCAGCTATTGTAAGATTCATTTTCTGCAATAGCAAATGCAAGTGGAAATATTTGGTTGTTAGCATCGACTCCCATTGCAATCATCATCTTGCCATTGTATTTATCGTACAAATGAGTGGCATCAATGCTAATAACAGGTCTGCAGTGCTCAAATCCCTTGATAGAGGGAGCAAAAGTCCAAAAAACACGTATGAACTCGACTTGATTATTATCAAGTCTTGTAACGAACCACTCAACTACACTATCTCGATTAAAGTGTTGAAGTGCAGATAGAAATTTAGGTAAAGCAGTATAAGAGTCGTCCCAGTTCCCAAAGACATGTTCAACTGCCTTCTCATTTCCCATCCACACCTTTTTGTATGACGATGTATAGCCTAATTTATTAATTATTTCAGCTCTCAAAGCAGGAATACTAATAGAGGTTACTCCTTAATCAGATGTTCGGTTTCTTGAGAAATTAAGCGTGCATCTAAGTTTGAATGGTCTTGAGTAATTTTATAGTGTAAACAAGTATGTGGTCCAATATATTTTGTTATTTCAAAATATCCATTGCGCTTGAGTTTAGAAGTGCGAACTTGCCATTTGCAACCAGATTGTGAATGTAGCTTGCATCTAATCTTCCAAATAGTTGGACACGTTTCTTAACCACCGTTAAATCTTTATGTGTCCAGATAGCTTGGACTTGATAGCTCTAATCACTTCTTCCTTAAGTCTTTTAAAGATTCTTTTCCTAACTTGCCGAGTGAATTCATCATTTATGCTTACCGAATGTGCGGCACTGCCAATTATCAACCGTAGTCTTATTTATTCCCTCAATATTAGTAAAATTAGAAGGTACTTGAAATTCATTAACAATTTCATATTCGTCCTCATTTAGTGCTTTAGTTTCATCTCCAAATCCATCTTCTTGAACTTCATCTACATCAATAAATCTATTACTCATTTCATTATTCATAACAGCAATTCTTTACAATGTGTCGGCATCCTCATTGCCAATCATATCCAAAATGGAATTCATATGGCTCATGTCTTTCTCTAGAAAACGAATTAATAAGCATAAATGTCAACTAGTAAACAACTATCATCGTATTTGAAGTCATAAACAAGTATGAACGTTGTTATCGACTAAGTAAGGACAAGATGAGCCAAACATCAATAACATAGAAGGCCATTTTAGATAATCAGTTTCTTTAACTAAACAATGAAATCAACAAGACAAATGCTAAACTAAGCACAAATTAATCATGTATGAATTCTATATATCAAGCTATTTGTACAGTGGGGGTTTTTCACAAGCATGACACAATCACAATCATTATAAAGAAAATTTTAAAACTCTACGATTCCAGTTTATTTTAAAAACACAAACACATTTCTCTTTCTTTCTTCAAACCACCAAATTCCGCCGTCTCACATATCAGATTTTGCCGCTACTACCATTTAGTTCTGCCGCCACCTTTGCCAACATCATGTGCCGCCAGCCGCTACCACCGTCATTGTCTCCGCCGTCTGCCAAGCTAATGATCATGGATTTGGAGGAATACGGGTACCAAATAAATGGAGGTCTTCTTATTCTGATGACGTCATTTTTTTAAAAAGGTGATGAAGGTTTTGGAGATGAATGAAGAGGGTTTAAGATGTTTGATTTGTATGATTTTGTTAAAATGTTTGATGACATCATGTTTAATTGTTGCAAGGATGATTTCAAGAAATGTTGTGGGCTTACATCGTTGATGTCAAATGCTAAGGTTTGATGGATTTGGATTTTTTTTAGGGATATAGTCTTATGAATTAATGATTGATCTGCAAAGCATCAGTGATCCTGAATCTATTAACTTTTGATGAAGTGACTGAGATTTTTAGTTAGTTTTGTTCATCATGTTATGTTAGTGATTTGGTGATTGTAGTTTTGAATTGATGATCGATGATGATGATAACCCGTTTGAGGTTTTATTTTGTCGAATTGTTAGAATTTTAATATTTGATTTGTGATTATTGAGGTGTTTGGAATTGTTCAATTTACTTAACTACTACTTACGTTCTACAGTAATTTTCTTTTTTTTCTTTTTATTATGTAGTGATTGTTCACTGTTAAAAATAATTATTGAATTTGTCCAAGTTTATCATTTCCAAATCTTAAAAAAAGAATAAGCAATATCATTAAAAACGTGTAACCGCTTAAACCATCATTGTAACGGCCTCCAATAATTATTAAAAACGTGTAACCGCTTAAAATCATTACTATCAATAATGATTATTAAAAATGTGTAACCGCATCCATAATATAAATCCACACAAACCATTTCATATCTCCCACACACAAATGTTTTTTGTTACAGCAAAAATAGTCTCTCAATATACCCTCACTTTCACTCCTCAACTCTTACTGGTACTTACTGCAGAGATTCTTTATTTTTTCGTTAGAAAAACGCTTAGCCGGATAACATTTGCTCGCCGCAAAATATAGTCACAGGGTACCCGCCGCCGCATTGCGCGGGTACCCGGCTAGTATATATATATATATTTTTAAATTTTGATAGTTTTTATTTTTTATTTTTAAAAAAGATGTGACCAGGTAAAAACAAAAAGAGTTTGGAAATAAAACCATAACACGAAAAACTTCCCGAGTTCAAAAACAACTGATTCAACCCAACATCACGTGGCCACACATATCTAACTTTAACAAATAAACTTGTTAATCAATCTTTAGTATAAACTCTTTTTCGATATATATATATATATATATATATATATATATATATATATATAAAATCCGGATCGATTGAGAAGGTTTTTATTTTGAGAAGATTGAGAAGGTTTTCAAAAATGATAGATTTTTAACTTTGATTCAAGTTTTCCAAGCGTAATACTCATTTTAATGTGATTATAATTCAAAATGTGTAAAAAAATTCGAATCAAGGTTAAAAAAATATCTCGTTTTTCAATATAAAGTAAAATACCTGAATCTACTATTACAGAATTTAAGGAAACATTACCAAAACTTCGAATTATACAATGATTTGTGAATCAAATTTGTTATCTAATAGCTTTGATTTCACTTATTAAATGAGGTTTACCCCTTGTTAATCATAATCAAAAAATATGAATCAATTTGCTCAAAACGTAGATTTCTCAATTCTTCTCAATCAAATAATTCACAATGGAACCGGAGGCCCTTATAAGAAGCTTGGATCGATTGAGAAGGTTTTTATTTTGAGAAGATTGAGAAGGTTTTCAAAAATGATAGATTTTTAACTTTGATTCAAGTTTTTCAAGCGTAAAACTCATTTTAATGTGATTATAATTCAAAATGTGTAAAAAAAATCGAATCAATGTTAAAAAAATCTCTCGTTTTTGCAATATAAGTAAAATACTGAATCTTCTATACAAATTTAAGGAATCATTACCATAACTCGACATCGATTTTAGCAATGATTTGTGAATCAAATTTGTGATTTATAGCTTTATTTTCCACAAATACAAATGATTTTTACTGTGAATCAAAATAAAAAAAATATAAATCAATTTTGCTCAAACGTAGATTTTCTCAATCATTTTCAAAATAAAAAACTTCTAACGAACCGGAGCATATATATATATAATATATATATATATATATATATATATATATATATATATATATAAATATATATATATATATATATATATATATATATATATATATATATATATAATATTATAATATAAATATATATATAAAATATAACGTAGATTTCTCAATTCTTTTCAAAATAAAAAACTTCTCAACGGAACCGGAGCATATATATAATATAATATTATATATACCTATATATATAATATAAATATATATATAATAAAATGTTAAGAGTTATTAAGTTACCTAAAATTATCATATTTTTTAAGTTCAAGGTTTTATTAAATCAAAATTTTAGATGTTTTTATAGCTTAATAAACGTAGGAAAAAATATTCTTTTTTCCCTCCAACGTCATTTTCGTACAAAAAAAGGGTTTTTTTTTACATTAATCTAAGCAATTTTTCTTAATTTCAATCTTTGCTTAATTGTTTTTAAAACCATTATTTTACGTGTAAATTCTTAGCAGTTAGTATTAGTAGAAGGAAAAATTTTAATTTTTAAAAAGCATGACTAGATGTGATATAAGTGGTAGGGATTAAGTGGAAATATTTGAGTTAATCATGGAGTTCAAGAAGATGGGTTTTGGAGTTGGTGGAGCGGGGCTCATTTTATGTTAGCCTCAAAATATTAAGTCGAATAAGGAAACTCGGTCTTTATTTATTATTGTTGTATACTTGGCTAGAAGAGAGTCGGCTCGGAATTTGAACTAATAAGGCATGCAACTCGTGCGATGCACACGACTTGTGCATTTTTTTTCTCATGTGGTTTGCCTTCCATAATGATTTGTTAGAATGTTGATGCGTTTACAGTCTAATTGTAGATACTATGGGAATTGGCCGTGTAATGTTTAGATGCGTGTTGAACATGCAAAACCCTTGCGATGCACACGGGTTGTATCTAGTGTTTATTGCATAATGATTCAGCTACTGTCAAAATAAGCCTTAAGAAAAGAATAGTAATAATTAGTTTTTTATTTTTAAACTTTTTCTCCTCGTGAAATACATGGTGGAACCATGTCAAATAATATTTTACATAATCTACAATTCCTACATCTTAAATATATGACTATACGCACCACTCGTATTTTGCTCAAATACAAAAATATACAAATCATAAAATACAATACAATAATAAAAAATATACAACATGATACTACATAGTAAAAAAAACATGTGATAATTTCAACCATCCCATAATTTTTATTTAACAACAAAAACGTTTCCAACCTAGCCAAATTAGTATTTTCAAATGGATTGCACCTGCCCAATACAATGAACAAAAATGATCAGCCCAAATATATGTCCATAATATTTAGAGTTAGTATAAAATCTCTCAACCCCAATTGCTCTTCTTATCAAACGCCTGCATCCACTATATTTTCCTCGTCCAAACCAAACTCATCAAACAACATAGATCAATACATCACCATATCCCTCCACAAAGGACTATAGTGTTTAAACTATCCGTTGGTTTTGGCTTTAAACGAAGAACGGTTATATTTCGAAAGCAGTGTTAGTCTTTTTCTAACTCTGTTTTCACACGAGATATGGAAAAATTTCAAACAGCAAGCACTTGTGGTAGGTGGCGAGTGGTGCGAGGTGCCTGATGTTAAAAACGCCACCATAACCGTATCTTTCCAAAGTCCAGCTAGTTTGTTTTTGTGTTTTCTTTAACAAACAAAAAAGATTGGTACATAAATTTGCTATAAATCTAATCATTATTTTCGAATATAAAAAGAAGTTTATTTCTTCTTGATAGCTATTTTTAAAAAACATGTTAAAAGATCTATGATGAATAATCTGTTATCGTGTAAGATCTTGTAATGTCATGATGTCGTTGCGCAACACGAAGAAAAGAAATTTTGAGTATCATTAATTTTTCGTTAAAGTTTAAATCTGTTATGGATATTATATGGTTGTAGTTTTGTTGTGGATATGAGGAGGATAGGAGTAGGATAGGATGAGGAATTATTTGTTCGGCTGTTTTGAATGGATTATCTCTGTTCCCTTTGAGCCGACTCGTCTAAACTCGTAAATACTGAGTTTACTACGTCCCTGTCTTTATTCACTTTATTAAAGCGCAATATCGTGAGTGAACAAAACAAAAGTGATAGGTTTAGCACATCCTAATTGGTGAGTTTATATAGTGACATCATATTGAGGATATGAAGAGACTTTATAAAATAGCAAAGCTTTTGATTTTCTTAATAACGTGAAACTCTAAAGTGTTGTTAAGGAGATAATGGGAGTGCTAAAAAGACTAAAAGTTGCACAGAAGGAATTCCACATGTAAAAAATGCATTGATCACTAATCAATTAATACTCCTGATATTGACAGTTTCATATGCAGTTAGTATTTACTTATGCTCCTCTCGCCAGGGTGAGACAAATCAATTAAAGATACAGCCAATAAATTGTAGAGCTCAATCTTTTAGTATACCATTGATCATGCCATTTATTACACATGGAATTTGTACAATATACAAAGCTTGTGTTTAACAACAACTTGAAGCCTACACAATATATACATCAATAGAACACACACATAAATTACTTATCAAAGAACAACAAAGAAAAAAAAGCTCTAAACCTAAAAGCCTAAAGCTTACAACCTAAAGCGATAAAGCCTAAAGCCTAAAGCCTAATTTTGAAATTTCGGGTTCCTTTCATGGGGATCCCTAATTTTGACCAAAAGAGAATACCGAACACTGTTCGAATGGACCGAAATTCCGAGTTCACTTTCATAGGGATCCCTAATTTCGACCAAGAGAGAAGAGAGGACTTATCTATAATAACAAAGAAAACAATAGTTCTAAAGCCTAAAGCCTAAAGCTTAAAGCCTAAACCCTAAAGCCTAAAGTCTAAACAATGTACCAAAATTTCGGGTTCGGATCCCTAATTTCGATCAAAAGAGAATATCAAACACTGTTCGAATGGACCGAAATTCCGGGTTCCCTTTCATGGGGATCCCTGGAATAAATTCAACCAAGAGAGAAGACATGAGAGTATGTGAATGAAAAATGAGGTTTTATGGACCCCCTATTTATAGTGTTAGATTAGGTTAGCTTTTGAGAAAAAGCTACATCAATAATCTTGACACAAAGGTCCCTACCCTTATTAATACTTTAACAACAAATGGGTCCCTTCCTCATTAATACTGCAGCTTAAAATGTAAAAACTCTAACCTATTTTTCGGTATAATAATGGAAGCATGTGGTACTCCTCAAGATGCTTATCAATGTATGCAGTAGGGTTTTGTACTTATGGCTCTCTGGGTGAGACAAATCATTTAAAGATACAGCCCCATTAAATTTAGGGGCTCATCTTTAGAATAAAAGATATTTGTATAACGTTGCGCTAAAGCCCAAAACCCAAGCCGGCCCAACAATGCTACACCTAGGCGTCACCCTAGGTTAGCAAGAAAGTATAAATACCCCTCTCCACTCTTGGAGAGGGTGTTGGTTAGTTGATCTCATTTGTATTTTTCACAAGGTAATCAACCATATCATTTTTCTCTCTACTTTCTCTCTCTAATTTCTCTCTCTAAAATTCTTTCTTTCTTCTATCTCTTTTCTTATCATTGATTCATACCTATTTGTATGGAAGTGAAATGATATAGTGAGGTACCGACATTTGGTATCAAGAGCATAGGGGATACCGAGTTGTGTCGTGTGGTTTATTTACATTTTTTTCTTTTCTTTTTCGGTTCGAAAATTCTATAAATCTTTCAAAAGT